>KV751394.1:1788023-1798527 GCA_001698575.1 Mola mola
TTTAAGACTTATTGGTTGCTTTATAAATGTTTGAGTTCTTACTACGGGATAGTTTTTTCTTATCAGTTCATACAGGAGCTTGTGTGACTGATGAGTTTTCACACGACAGCAACCTTATCTCCATGTGTCAGGCTTTCCCTCCTACACTTGCCATGTTTTAGTGCTTCTGCGAACCCGAACCAGTCTGGTTATAAGATAGTTGTTTGTGCCAGCCGTAGATCAATATTTTGACTTCGTATAGGCCACACAGACATGATTGTTTAGGAAGTTTTTCTTTTTCTTTGGCGCTGAGATGAGCTGAACATGTTCCCTGTGAGTATTGACGGAGGGAGAGAGTGGGATGGAAGTCAGACTTCCCTCACAGGGTGAATGATGCTTTCTCAGGACAATGCAGGTGGCCTGTGCTTGAATGAGAGGTGAAACGTGAGAACATCGAGACACCAGCGTTGAAGTGCGGAGAAAATGTCAAACATTGGTGTGAAAAATATTCACTGGGTTGCTTTCATTCTCGTCTCCCAGTCGCTGTCTCTGCTAGTTCTGCCAAATCAGTCCTCGTCATCTGGCACTGCAGCTTCCACATAGTGTGCTGCATTTATAATTTTGGCAGGAAAAGTGTTGAATTCAGAGCCGGAGCTGCTGCTCTTCGGTTTAGTTTATGGTTTAAATCTGACACCAGATTTAGAGTATAGAGTTTTTTTAAGTAAACTTGATGATATGTCGCTTCAGGTCCTCCAGAGCCCTCATCACTCAGTGTAACAATGATCTGCTCTTGTAGTCCATAGCGTTCCTCACTAGTAAAGCCCAAATGTAGATGACTGACAGTAGGTATAGCTGAACCCACCCAGTTGTCAGTGCTTTATGGAAGTTAAATCAAACACTTGTGTATGCATGTCTGACTGTTTTTTGTACTCATAGATTACCACCAAAGAAGAGGTGAATTCCAAGCTTGGTGCATCCATCAAGGCAGAGCTGGAGCCAGAAACATTCAAACCCAACCTCAGAGAAGCCAGTGATCTCCTGGAGGCTGACCAGATAGAGAAGGTGTGCACTGTTTAACATCCCAGTTCTACTGCAAACTACAAAATTTCAAACTTCCAACAATATGGCAGGTGATGTTTTAGATTTAAAAAAAAACCCAAAAACACTTCTAACAAGTGCATACAAGTGCATACAAGTGAGTCCAAATATCCTGATTTATGTTCATTTATTCCATTTCAGTAACATTTAATTTAAAAACTGCAGTGTCTGCTTCAGGAAACTAACAGAACTAAAAAAAAAATAAAATTTATAATTATAAATTGATCATACATATTTGTTACCTGAACGGAGCTCAAGGTCTGCTTGTGATTACATTTTTTTCTTTTTTTAATAAAAATGGGTCCAAAAGTTGATACATCCGGTCTCAAATATAGTCCGCGTGACAGAGGACTCGCTGATCATTCACTTACAAGTTAGGTGCACCTAAACAAACAAAGCCATAAATCCTGGAGCTCAACATTGTGCTCAGGGATGAAATACATCCACTGTTGTAATAACGACAGCTTCCCAACAGTTGTTACTGTACTGTACTGAAGGAAAACATTCAGCATGAAGAATCAGACCTATAGGCTGGTCAGCAGGTTTATGCGTAGCAAAGCTGTGTAATTAGGATTGACTATTGATATTGTATGTGTGGGTAAAGATTACAATATGCATGAAACAGACCTTTGAGTCACTCTTTGGCGTGTAATGGAACAGTGTTGATCCGTGGTCCATACGGATCATTTAACATGAATGTGCTGCACCTCAGTTACCAATTGTGTCCACTGTAGTGTGCTGAACAGTTCTACAGACTGTCAGTATTAAAAGTGGTCATTGCTGAAATCCTGGTGCAGAGCTGCAGCGAAATGATTGAGGAGACTGTGATGTTTTCACTTATGAAACTGGGTGCTCTCGTCATCATAGAAGGTTGTATTTGGTCTCTACTTATTAAGTACTAATTTTAATGATGATAAAACACTTTGGCCTTTTTTACATTTAAAGTGTCATGAGATGACTTTAGTTGTGAATAGGTGCCATAAATTATTATGACTGGGCAGCTGAAGTCTTTAACCAATTTTACACCAAATTTAGCATGTACACACAGATTTTCATCATCACAGTCACTCCTGCTTACAATTGCCAATTGACCACACTGCCAGTGGTCTTTTTTTTTTTTTTTTTTTTTTTTTTTTTTTTTTTTTTTATTTAATCTGCTGCGCCACAAACATGCTACAAACAGGGTTTGTAAACAGCAGCACCATAACTAGCAAGCACTAGAAGGCAACATGGAGGCCAGAGACGAAGCTACGTTGGTTACCGTTTTGTAAGCTTTACTTCAGTGTGTTTTTGGCAACCCAACGCCAACTGAGTGACTTTCAGGCTCTACTTGAATAGTGACGGGTGGAATTTGTGTCTGAGGAGGTGGGGAGCCTTCATAACCGCTTCAGTGGATATTTTTGTGTGGGATCTTATCATTACGGTTGTGCTTTAGTTGAAGGCATCTGGACTTTCTCGATTTGATGACGTTCTAGATCTGAAGAAGCCTTTCAGATGGGAGGTGAAATGTCTTGAAAACCAAAAAGAAGTGCGGATGCCTTCAACTAAAGCACCTAAGTCTGCAGTGAATACTGTTTGTAAATACTAGTGCTGTCAGTTTTAATCTGTTGTCCAATTCAAATTTCAGTCCTTATTTTTTTGTAATCAAATTTTATTCAAATTCTTACACTCAAAAAATGCAATAATAATATTTACTCTGTATGTCCAAAAACACTTTGCAATCAACATGTGATAGTTGCACATTTTGTCCAGTAGAGGGCGTTCAAAATAAGGAAATAACCACAAATAACATGATTAACATCAAGAAAGCTAACTGCACCATTGCACACAGTTTATCTATAACCACATTGTTTGTGCATGTTTTTACCTGGTTTCTTATTGTACGCTTCCTCTGCGATTTTAGAACATCTGACTTACACACACAGAGATGCAGGTAGGCGAGATTACAGGTAGTTTATAGCGCAGCGGTGTTTCCTGCTCTCTTTCTGTACCAGCAGCTGCAGGTTCTTCCTCCTTGTTTTCTGTGCTGTAACTACCCTGAATACAGCCTACATTTCGGAGGATTCTGCCGGAAGGCAAAGGGCTTGTAAAAGTGGCTGCTGCTGCCGCAGGGCAAGCTGGCACTGACCACGAGGTGGTGCAGTAAACATAACATTTAACCAGGCAGCTGCAGCTGGAAGTTCAGAGCAGCAGAGCAAAGTCTGTGCACATGCCTCATTGAAATGACTACAGGTGGCCTAAAAGCTTTTTGTCTTCATAATGTGAGTAAATTTCAGGCCAAGGCGAGTACAGTGAGTTTCAGGAATGGTAGCAAAGACATTAATAACACCTAAAACATAAATTCAAATGGTGATTTTCGCATTTGAGTATGAATGAGTTCTCAACAATTCCAATTGTATTTTAACCCCAAACTTTGTTTCAACAGCCCTTGTACATACTGATTAACAATGTGGGTGACGGTCACATTCAGCAGAGCATTTTTTAAATTCCTATCTTTATGTTTCCTCAAGTAGGACTTAATAGCCTCTAAAGCTCTGCATACAGTGTCTGACCTATGAACAATGAAAATCATGGGCAGAACTGCCGTTACATTCCATAAACCTCTTTGTACACCTCATCAATACACATAGTTGCTGCCTTTTCATCATAACCATTAGTGAAATACTGTATTTGTATAGTACATATGAGCAGTTGTTTCCATTACAGCCGATAAATACCCGTGTCTACTGCAGGGTAAAATGACCTGGAATGATATCCCACTAAATTACATTCACACTGCACTGAAAAGAGATGTTAGTGAGTGTTAGTGGGATTTCTTGCCAGCGTGGAAGAGTAATTAGTCTTCATGTACAGGAGGCTTTAGTCCTGCTAGGGAGACATGTTATCAGTCAGATAAAGCTGTGGGTGGGACATTTGATTGATTACACAGTGGTGACAACAGATACATGAATAATAATAATAAATTCCATGTTTGGTGCTGACTACAGACTGAGCACACAGTGGAACATTTAATTATTTTTGATGATGTGAAAAATGATCTGTGACTGAGTTTTGTGGGCTGTTGCAGTCCCTCTGTGTTTCAGGTTTGGTGGTTGTGGTAGGCAGTGCGGGTTAGTACAGGGCTCCCAGTGAGTCCCAGTTGGCCCATTGACCAAAAGATTGCTAATAAAGCGACTTCAGTTAATCAACCGACAAACTAGCTCCGAGCTGACGGCGGAGCAGAGCCAAGTTTTGGCTCACCACCTGACTGTTTCTGCTCCACCGCTGGAAGAGGTGCTGAACCAGAAAGGAAGAGATTAGACAAATTACTTGAGAGCAGACTGAATGTTAAATGTTCGTTGTTCCACACAGATGAAATGCTGTAAGCTTTCCAGGTTTCAGTCGGTGTCTGTTTGGTTTGCCCGTGAAGCATCAGGTGCACGGCTTCATCTCACGCAGCTCAGTCACCGTTAATCCTGCAGCAGGGCAGCAGGCTCTCTCAGGGGGGCTGGACCTCTCTGACCCTGGAGACGGCCCTGCGTCTGCAGCCCTGTTACCTTTCTTTAAACGCCACACTGTGTCAGAAGGTGACTGCTCATGTAATTGAGTATTTCTCTGTTTCATTTGCTCTCTCTCTCTCTCTCTCTCTCTCTCTCTCTCTCTCTCTCTCTCTCTCTCTCTCTCTCTCTACACAAACACACGCACACACACACACGCTCAGCTTGCCAAGAATCTTCCTCCAAGGACCATTGGGTACCCATGGACACTGGCTTTTGGCACCTCAAAGCACGGCATGAGCATTAAGACCCTGTACAGAGCCATGCAAGGCCAGGACACCCCGGTGCTCTTGGTCATTAAGGACAGCGACGGCCAGGTAGGCAGGCGTTCGGTCAACATGGCCGTCATGCAGCTTGAGGTGTTGCTGAGCCGCCACTCAAGTCGTTTTCTGCTGTTTTGTTTCCAGGTGTTTGGTGCGTTGGCATCCGAACCCTTTAAAGTCAGCGACGGCTTCTATGGCACAGGAGAGACCTTCCTCTTCACCTTTAACCCAGAGTTTCAGGTACACGCCCTCCCTGACTGTAAAGACTCTGTAACAGTTCACATTTTTCAGTTTCACTGCCTTGGTTTAGCCTCATTATTCTGAGCAAATTATTTTTTTTAAAGCTGTTTGTCAGTAATGATGAAACAAAAACAGACCAGATTCTTTGTCTATGCACCAACAATTCAAAATCTGCAGAGCAAAACACAGACAGATGTAGACCTGTTATTTTTTTCTAACAGAGGAAAGAAAGGTTTTTACACAACTTTCGTCATGGATTTCTCGAGTTCACGAGGTGCACTTGAATGCACCGTGAAGTATGCTGTGCCATACATACCGTCATAGTCTGATGAAAAACACGCATCTCCACTTTTGAGGATTGTGACTTTCTACAGTGTCAGAATGTCCACATTCTTCCCCAGCAGCTGTCAGCGTTCACATCTAAAGGGCCGATGGAAAGAGGTTTTCTTATGTAATGTTTCTAGGTCAGTTTTGTGCAGAAACAGAGAAATGATGCTGGGAGTTGACAAAGACAGCTTTGGAGAGCCTGAATAACGTCAGGATTGAAGCCGAGGATAGACGATAAGCTTTGTGATTTGATTAGATTTCCCTGAACCGAGTGAGACTGATGACACACATCCATATCTGTTATTACCTGTTTATTATCCTGATTTCAATATAAAATGCCAAAAAATGCTTTGATTTACAGTGATGTGCTCTGGGGAAATGTAGAATGGCTGCTATAGTTTACCAACTTAGTGGGACATAAACAGGAGACTCAAGAATCATAAATAACCCATCATCATTGGAACGCATTATTAACATGAGTCCATTTAAAATATTAAACGTGACGCTGAGGACTGTCCTAAACTTTTTTTTTTTTTCTCTTTTGGGGTCCTAAATGTGCCTAATTACACTGTTTTGTGTTTATTTTGTAACGTGGCAGAAAGTTATTTAGGACTATGTTGGTACAGACTTTTAGCTGCATGTGTGACAGGTAGAGAAAAATAAATCATTTAGATTAGATTGGATTCAACTTTACTGTTATTACATATAGTACAAGTATGAGGTCAACAAAGTACAGTGCAGATGGTAACTGTGGACGCAGTGTATTCACACACATTTCCAACACGGTGTTGTGTGTAGAGACAGTCAGACATGCTGAGATGAGATAAAAACCCGTCCGTACGTCCATCCTGCTTCTTTGTTTTCTCTCTCCCTACAACTCGGTGGTATTTAGTGTTTAATAATTCCAATTCTGATTATACACGAAATGGATTCATCCCGGGTCAACATGTCACTGAAACCTAAACCACAGCGCTGCAATCAACAGTCCAAGACCCAAAGACTCATACCGTTAATCACACTTTGCAGCCTCATTTACCCCCCTCACCTGTGCTGTTGAATAAAGCCTAATACATCTGATCCATTTGAAAAATAGTGACATTCAGCTCCGTATTAATGAAAATGAAATAGTTGTTAGACATGTGATTCACGTCACATGCGTGTGTTTTTTGTCAGAAGGATAAAACCTGCTGGATGGAACTTTAGACTATGTCAACACTGAATATGTGATTTATTATCTTCTAATGGGCTCTATTGTGTCTGCAACAGGTGTACAAATGGACGGGGGACAACATGTTCTTCATCAAAGGCGATATGGACTCATTAGCTTTTGGTGGAGGAAGGTGAGTCTTTCGCATGCACAGTTCTAATGTCGATATCTGAATGTAGTGTGATAGATTCTTGATTACTACTGATCCCATCTCTTGACAGATATAGTCACACATTTATTGCTTTGATCAGGCACTTGTTGAAAGGAGGATATGGAAATTCTGGGCCGATACTGATATTTAAAATAACAACTTGGCCGCAATATCATTTTGTGTTATGGAAATAAAGAAATCCTTTGTATGAAATATGAAATGAGTCATTTTACAAATACGTTAACCAGGTGAAAAATGTGAGGGCCAGGCGTAGGAAAGGGGATGTGTGAAACAACAGATTATTATCAGTTAATGCCACCTTACATGCCGGTATTGGCCAACAACATCAATATCGGCCAATATCGATGTTGAGTCGATACATCAGTGTGTTCCTATTGTTGCAAAACAACAAAAAAATAACACACCTTTGTTCAGGGCAGTACTGCACTATAAAACAAAGTTCATTACATCAGCACATATAGAAAATTAAGAAGGCCAATCCTGGTATTCACGCTACATGCTAATATTGGCTGATTGATGTATCTGTTTGAATGTGATAGAGCTGCTTTAGAGAACCTTTAAAGACAGTTGATTCCTCGGTTTGCTCTCTTCCCTTCAGCGGAGAGTTTGGCCTGTGGCTGGACGGAGACCTATACCACGGCAGGAGTCACTCGTGTAAAACGTTTGGGAACCCCATGCTCTCCAAAAAGGAGGATTTCTATGTGCAGGACATAGAGATCTGGGCTTTTGAGTAACCACACAGAGCAGTGCAGGGGGAAAAAACCTACAAAGGGCAAATGGGAGGATTCCACGTCCTTGTGAACAATGGTGGCCTCCCAAACCGAACTGCACAAGAGCAGGGCTCCCCGGGCCGGAAGCCAGCTACCGGATGCTTGTTGTGCATTACTACTGCAGTTATTCCAGAGCTTTTTCTTTGTGAAAAATTACCTTTGTGTGTATCTTGTTACAGCGTTGTGCGGCGTCTTTGCAGAGTAGGGGAGTGTGTAAAGCATTGACAATGGGAAGGTGAGAGGGGAAGCAAGGTGACCGGGGGGGGGGCACCACCCTCAAGGGCCGCTGGAGCTCCTCTCACCTGAGAGCAACAATGACGGTGGCTGAGGTACAGAACTGCCCTATCGGTCCACATCATCACAGAACCCCCGAGAGCACCCCGGTGCCCTCTCTGACCCCCCAGAACTCTTTTTCTCATTGGGTAGGATGTTACTCACTGTGCTGCCAGCCGTCTTCAGACGGAGAGACTCAGTCAAAGGTAAAAACAACACATTCCGTTACTCCTGGTGATGGAGGAGTGTCAAAGTCAAGTTGTGATTCTTGGTTAAAACTGAAATGAGACTCATCAAAAGCAGGATACGATGACACAACTCAGAAGGGGGTGGGGTCTTTTTTTTTTTTTACAGTAGTCGGGGTTGTGTTCTGAGGCTAAACTTTAGAGTATCGTGTGTTGTCGTCCTCCTGTCGTTCACCGTCATAGCACACCGTCTGAAAGCACATAGCTATAATCAAATCACAGTCATCGTGGTGTTCTGTTCAGTGGGTTTACGTGAGTCCAGCTAACAGCGGCGCCCCCCGCAGGTCGCCGCCTGTACTGTTCGTAGACAGTAACGTGTTGCAATAGATTTGTGGAATATGCAAATAACTGTCCTGTGACCTCAGAAACCTGCAGGTCGCGGCTCTACTGCCACCGCCTGTCGCTCTTTAGAGAGACAAACTTGTAAAGCTTTTACGTCTTGATACACACTTGCTTTTCTGAATATCAGTCGAAAAGCCTGGGACGTGGTTAACTGTTTTACATGCATATATGACAATTATATATTGGTATATATGATTATATATGGAATTATACAATCATATATACATGTATTTTGCTGTTGAGTGTGACAGTGATCTATTTGTGCTGAAATTTCAGCTGTTACAATATTCTGTATATTACCCTGTAAATTAATGTTAAAACAGATTTGATTTGTTTTACTGGTGTAAAGCGTCATGGCCAGGTTCTTCTCTTCTCCTAGCAGTAGCTTTACAGTAGCTCTTTGTTTAGATCGTTAAGATGTTAGCTGTTCGTAGAAAGCTTGCTGCCACCGATACCAGTGAGGGTTTGTCCTAGTGCTCCGAGCGTGTGACAGGGACCATTACTGAGGTAGGAAGGGGGTTGAGGCTCGGTCTCGGGCCTCATGTGGCTGTCAGGTGAGTGTCGCTGGGTGCAGGTAGGTACGCAGGCAGACTGATGATGTGTAACCCCCCCCAACCTTCTGGTCTTCCACACCAGTATTTGTGTCCTTGTGGAGCGTCACAAAGAGTAACGTGGATAATTCTAACAATTATTTCACCAGAATACGATGTATCAGTGATGTATAAATAACAATAAAGCTGAATAAATTGTTGTAACCTGGGATAGAACTCAGTTTGTGATGTTTTTCTTTCCTGTCAGGTCATCACGAGGTCAGAGGTTTCAAACTCTACGCCCAATTCTGATTGTCAAGGACCGCCCTCATTAAACGCTTCAACTCAAACCGTATTTCTAGGTGTGGGCAGGGTTCGGTTACTCGAGCTCCCCCTGCTGGCTTGGAGGTTGGATGTCATTTACTTTAATTAAGCGACACTGACACACTAGGTGGGCTGCTTTACAAAAAGGGAATTTAAAAGCAAAAAAACAGATGTAATAAGCAGACACAAGCAAGAGTACTGGAAAAGGTCAACCTTACAATCATTGACAGTATAATTTCACCTGAAAATGTGTATCAGATTACCCTGATCTACTCACAGGTGGCAGCGTTTGTGTTATTTTTTCTACATAACGCCACCTGGTGGCCAATTCTGATGCCAGATATTTACTGAAAATCTGATCACTTCCAGATCTCATGGATATCTGTAAGCTCAAGCAACCAACAGTTTGTGTGTTATTGTGCTGACATGAAGGATCTGTGACAGCGATAATGTTTCACAACGTCCCAGATTTCAGATCTGTCGGGACGTTTCGACGTCTGTCGTTACAGTGGAGCTCGGTTACTTTGACCTTGAAGGAACCTTGAAATTCATTAACATGCTTCACGTCACAAAAACCCCACTGTTGCTATGGCTGCAGCGTCGAAATGAACATTTAAAGAATGATTTTATGTGACGAGAATAACACATGAGTTTGTTTCGGCGTTAAACCCCAGCTGATGTCATGAGCAAAAGGTTGTTTTACATGTTAATTTGATCAACTTTTGAATAGTTTTAGAAAAAAAAGCCTCTTGGCACCAGTTTTCCTTCTGTGCTTCATAATGAAGCTGCAGATACAAAGCTTCACGTTGTTTCAGTTAAGGAAACTTTTTCAGTATTAACTATTGACTGTGCTGATGCTGCCCGTCAGCACTGAAACACAGCAGAAGCTGAGCGCCATCTAATGGTCACATTTGTTATTGCAGACTTTCGCAGAGGCCCATTAAGTGTTTGCTCTGTGCTGCGATTATTGGATACATGACCCCCACAAAAAGCTAAAGTCACATATGGTTTATTTTAGGCCCTCGAGCCTGGTCAGGACAACAGGAAGTTCTTTGTGTCACCCGAGCGTCCTCCACTGACGTCTCACAGGACCAATTTTTGGGATTAGTTTGATCAGCACGTTTCAGACGAGCTGTGGTGCCAAACGTCCCTTATCAGGGTACACAAAGACCAACAATATGAGACAGGAAGGAAATAT
>KV751394.1:1798572-1813924 GCA_001698575.1 Mola mola
CTTGGCAAAATCAAGGTAAAAGCATTAAGAGTTCCCACTTGCTGTTGGTTTCCATATAAATACAACATAAAGTAGCTCAACAAAAAAACATGAAGCAATAAAGTGGCTCAAAATTCAGAACGATATCAAACGTAGCATTTCTGTTTGGCAGGAATGATTCCACCATATTGAGCGTTGGGTGTGAATCAAGGTGCGAGTTAACACTCTGGACCATGTTTCACTCCTCAGGAACAGCAGGCCGTGAGGGTGAGCACCCACTTCCGCAGTACGTCCAGATTAAAAGGAGGCACGAAGACGACGCGGCGCTGCAGAAAAATCTAAAACAGTCAGGAAGGCAAACGCAAAACGGTGTGTTTTGCTTTGTAAGGCGCGGCTCCGTGTCCACGTGGAGCTCAGTACACCAGGTACTTCAGCTCCGAGTAGATGAGCGGGAACATGACGATGCAGGCTCGGTACAGAATGATGCCGCTCTTTAAGAAGGCTCGAGGTTTGGTGCTCCACGACTCGGACTTAAAGTTGAAGTAGACGGCGTACAAGGCCACGGCGAAGAAGTGACCGATGAGGATCATGGGTTTGGGATCCAGCCTGTTTAAAAAAAAAAAAAAAAAAAAAAATCAGTAAATGAATTATTGTTGTTTTCATGTTTTAAAAAGAAAACATTATGAAAATTGTGTTTTCTTTCTGAATACGAAATAGGAAATTTGATACTTCAGTGTGTAAAGATATACAGCCAGCAGCCAGAAAAGTCTGAAAACTGCAGGAAACAGTCCAGCAACCCAAAAAATCTGACATGAGTTTTAGCTATATAATAGCTTTAGCATAGCATACAGGTGGTAACAGGTTACCACATTATTTTTTTAAATCAAAATAAACAAATATTGGTTTAACCAACTGTCCTTTTAATAGTACGATTGATTATATGCATGATGAATTTTAGAATAAATCCTGAGAGAAAAAAAAACACGTAATAAATAGTTGGGATTAATAGATTTCAAATGTAAACCATTTAAAATTAATCAATGTTTCCTTCTTTCTTTACTTAATAGTGGAGGAATTATTGTATTTTTTCAGGCTCCTGATGATAAAATATCTGTGTACCTTGGATGCTTGAGTTTGAAAAAAGTTATTTGACTGTTTTACTACCTGTTTTTACTTAAGTGCATAACAGAAAATGACCATTTTGATCCAAAACAACGTCTAAATTCTCCCCCAGTTCCCTCAGCCTCTGCACCTCTTGTGCAGAAGCAGATGTAATGTGTTCAATCCGACTTTGGATATAATGAAACCAGCTTTTTTCCCCCTGTTTCCAGTCTTTATGCTAAGCTAAAATATCTGGCTACAGTTTCTTATCGGTCCCAATCTTGGAATGACGCACGACGACATTGTTCCATTAAACACAGAATCTTCCATCTACATGAGAAAAACGCTGCCTGTGCTACGTTATTTTGGAGGCCACGGTTCCACGCTTACACGGAGAGGAGTGCGATGGGCCCGGCAATGCACTCGCCACCCAGCTTGAAGTACTGGAAGCAGGCTTTTTTCAGCTCGTGGAGAGAACCTTGGACACAAAACAGCCACAGGACACAAGACGTGTTTTTACTTCTGTCGTTATTCAGTGACAACTGGTGATTTGTGACGCGCTCACGCTGTTTTCCACGTGTTGCTGGGAGTCGAGGCGGGCGGAGACTTACTGTCTGTGGCTGCAAACAGCTCGTACAGGGCCTGAGCCAACACATTCACCACGAAAGAATGTGATGACTTGCGTTCCCAGTGGAATTTTTTCTTTGCCTATTGAGCGAAAGAAGAAAGCAGAGCAGAATATTGGATCCGGTCCCAAACCACAGCAGACAAATATAGCGTCTATAATCAATACGTCTTGTGCCTTCACAGGCCTCATTTGTGCCGTTTTTTTATACATTCTGGTGACAGTTTCACAGTGTCAGTCATGACGGGAGGAAGGCAGGAGATTGTTCCGCTGGACGCTCACCTGCAGCATGGCCCCGTCGTCGTACAGATCCGGGATGCTCCTGAGCAGACTCCTCCAGATGCGAACATCGTTCAGCGCGACGCTCATCCCTCCGCCCGTCAGAGGATGCCGCATGTTGTAGGCGTCGCCCAGCAGAAGCACCCCTGCAAACGACACCAGTCGTCTCATTTCCCCTGAACGCACCGCGCTGTACTGCCAACACTCTTTTAGCTTAGCTTAGCTTGTTGGAGCTCACGACACAACCAGGTCAGAGCTGATATCTGAAGTTAAATATAACAAACCTCAACCAATTCAGCTCAATCTGTGGTGACCTTTGACCTTTCAGAGTAAGATTAATTTTCAACACGATCATATTCCAATGGGCTGTTTTTAGCATCGAGCGTTCCTAAATGAGATTCTCCTCAGGACAGGGTCACTTAGTGCAAAAAGAGAGCACAATGTTGGCGCCACCTGATGGCCGACACACGAACTGCAGAGCCAGCTGGATTAGCAACAAAATGACAAAAAATGTGTGTGATTCAGATTCGGCGACCTTGGCCTAGGACGCTCAAATGTTATACATCTTAAGCCAGATGACACCAGTTGGACCTCTGTATGTCAATTCCTACAAGATGTTTTTTCTTTATTTTCCTGGCCTTTCAGTGACCTTGAACTCTAACCTTGAAAGCCCCAAAGTTAATCTTTAGCCACTGGTGTCAACTACAAAATGACACCAATTGGACCTCTCTGTCAATTCTGTTTGGAGTTTTGGCCCATAAAAATGCTTTTTGACCTTTAATGAAAATTTCATCAAAATCTGTCTGTAATCCTGCTAACAAGCAAATAAATGCCAGCAAAAACAACCTCTTTGTAATCAGATAAGGACAAGTTGAAAGGTAACGACTGACACGTGAGTTCCGCTCCTGGTTCTTGCAGTGAGTTCTCGGTACCTGGCTTGTGGACGGGGGAGGGAGGGAGGAAGCTGGCCGGCATGGACCTGAGGCGATCGTTCTGCAGCGCCACCATGAAAGGCTCCTTTAAATGCTCTGAGGCAGAGACAGAAACGGTGCGTCAGTCAGCCGGCGTGCGGATGAGGCGGTCGCAGCTGATGGGGGGTGGGGGGAAGAGTGTTTTACCGGGCAGCTGTGGGTGAATCTTCTCGGCCATGTACTCGGACAGGTTGCGAGGCATCTCCCCCCTGACGTCCACGAGGACTCTGGTCTGTGAGGAGGAGATCTGGTAGATCAGGACCGGGCTGGGGTTGGCCAGGACCAGCTCGGCGTGGTTGGCTTTAATCTGGGGGCAGTCCTGGAGAGAGGCGGGGCAGAACACTGTTGTCCAGCCATCTTTAGGTTCAACGTGGAACCACAGAACGAACATATTTACCTTCATCAGACAGCCGACGAAGTGAGAGGAGACGTGCGCCTTTCCGGGCACCAGACTCTTCCTGAATTTGGAGAAACAGCCGTCGGCCACAATGGTCAGCGCCGCGTGGATCTCCTGCAGGACACGCAGACGTCACACACCCTCTGCTTTTAGACCGTGGCGAGGACGGGGCTACAGCAGCCTCCGGTCCGCTCACCTTGACGTCCCCGGTGTGTTTTTGCCGGTACTGGAGTCCCGTCACACAGCCGCCCTCCTCCTGCAGGCTGCTCACCGTGCCTTCTATGAACGTGACACTGGGGGGCGCAATTCCACCATTAGAGACCCACAGAGCGCAGGTAAGCGCTCAAAAAAACAACCGCAGAAAATGAGTTTAAACTACGTTCTGACTGAGACGCTATATTTCTTTTCTGTAAATAGTCCTCACATAAAAAAATCTTGCATATATATTGAAACTACCTGGTCAAACATCTCACCGCTCACATGTACGAAGTACAGTTTGGTTTGATCTGTTCGCTGACTAGTGGAAACTAAAGAGAAACCCACTTGGGCTCGGCCTGCGCGGCTCTCCGCAGCCCCATGATGAAGCGGCCGTGGTGGAAGGCGCGTCCGCACTGGATGCCGCCCTGCAGCTCAGGGTAGGGGATCTCCACCACCGTGCCGCTGTCCATGTCGTGGATGACGTAGCCGTTGACCACGTGGGCGTCCAGGCCCTCTACAGCGCCTGGAGGACGACACGTATGAGACACACGACTTTCTGAGTCACTCGGTGTGTTTCCAAGCCTCAGTTACCAACAAATGTCCCTCTGGTGTAAAAATGATTCTGTCACTGTGAGCACTCAGGAGACTTTCAGTGACTCACACACTCACAGTCTGAAACACGGCATCTGCTCCCTGGTGCAGTTTACTGTGACTTTATCAAGCTGGATGAACAAAATCAGATGTGTTTTCTCCAGAAGAGGGTGAATAATGTCAATGGGAATGACCACATGTGAGATTCTCAGACTTCCTGATCAACAATATTTCTCAAACATTTCATGTTAAGGACTGAATGAATTAATTTTTTTTTGTCCTAAAATTAAAATTCAACTGTTATCTACTGAGCGAGTCATAATCAGTCATAATCAGCTGACAAAGGTGACAGCATCAGCAGCACCCAGGAGCCAATTGAAAGATTTCTCTTTCTGATTGGTGCTTGGAAATCACATGTTCCCAATCAAGCCCCGCCCACACAGATACACGATCGATTGATTGATTGATTGAGCGCTTCCGTCACCGACCTGCCAGGCCCAGCTCTCTGAGGGCCCTGTAGCCTCCCGGCTGCAGCAGCTCTCCCACGATCCGGTCGGGCTCCTTCAGGTCCCGCTCCACCACCGTCACTCTCCTGCCGTCCCGGCCCAGCACGGCCGCCATCGCCGAGCCCAGGACGCCGGCCCCCACTATCAGCACTTCGGGCTCCGGGGCCTCCGAGGCCCCCTGTGAGGAGGAGGAGCGCTTCACGGCCGGACTCTGAAACCCGAGAGGAAGGTGTCATCACTCAGATCACATCCGCCCGTCCGACTGCAGATGGAGCTGATGGAGGAGCTGCTGAATCCTTACAATAATAATAATAATAATGATGATGATGGTGCATCTCAAAATGTGATACGGTGCAAAAGATCTTTTTTTTTTTTTTTAAACTGTAGGCAGTAATTATCCAAAGTAAATGCTTGAAATCTTTTCCGTGTAAAGAGATACAGGTTTGGTAAATGTTCATTTTATTAAATACCTGATAATAATAATGTACTAGTTCATGATAATGAAGCACGGTGGTGTTAGCTGTCGCAGCCTTATTCCCAACATTATTATTATTATTGGTTGGTACAAACCCCACAAATCAGCAAGTGACTTTAAGAAAAATCCCAATAAAATGAGTCAAAGGTCTGATAAATAAACATAGTGAACAAGAATCTCATAAATAATAATAATAAATGAGAACTCTATCAAACCCTAAAGGGAGAGAGGGACTAGTTTTCCAGTCCGGCGTCACCTGTCTGCCCTCCGCCGGGTCCCTGCCGCTCCGCGCTGACCACCCGGGGACGACGTGCTTGATGATGGGGAGCGAAGAGGCGAGCCGGAGCAGCAGAGACACTCCGGGCTTGTGCGGGTCGGAACATCTGGAGAAGGACAGCAGCAGGCCGGCGGCGAGCAGCACGGCCGCGGCCGCCCACAGCTCCGGAGGGGTCACCGACAGCGCCGTGTCCAACTTTTTATACAGGTACGTGAAGCTCGCAATCCCCAGGAAAGTCCACATGTTTATGATTTAATTCCACAAATAACAGTTTGGTGAGAAAAGATTTTTAAGGCTTTAACGAAAATAAAATATGTCATTAATTATTCTCTTATTTTTGCTTCACCAACGACCGGCTGAAGTCATGATGAGCTGCCGCGGACGCTCGGCCGATGCTGCTCAATATTTTATGATAATCGATAATGAGAAGGGACCGGTGAGGTCCCGCCTCCTCAGCAGCTCAGCAGACCAATCAGGAAGGGCAGGACGGTGAGCAGAGCTCGCGCTATCCGCTGATTGGCCAGGCGAGCCTTCCTCCGGCCGCTGATTGGTCAGCCGGCCGGCAGGACGCTAGTATGATGTGACGTCAGTGGAAAGGTGTGCGGTTCACTTGTTTCGCGCCGACACGGCGAAGATCGTCTACGTGGGCGTGACGTCACTCCGGGGCTCGGATGGAGCTCCGCCTCTGCCACGGCCAGGTGTTACCATGGTAACTAACGGTGTGCACGCTGAATGACGCGCGTAACCACAACGGTACCTGAAGTTTTGGTGAGAAAAAGTGTGAATCACGCTGGGGACGTTTCCAGCTTCCGGGAAAAGAGCAGGAGTGAGAGGTCACTCCGCAAACTCCCATCTCAAGTTCAAACAATCACAGAGAGAGAAACCCAGAACGTTAATTATAAACATATTTCGTTTTTTATGTATTAATCGAGGTGTAAAACCACTGAACTAAAAGACAAAATAATTCCAAACGGTTAGAAGTTCACAATTACAGAAAAGGAAGGAGTAGATCATCGTAAATGTCTTTCACCATCTTCCTTTTTTGTTTATTTTTTCTCCTGTTGCAGTAAAATATATTTTGTATACATCAACAGTGCAGCAACTCGACTGACTTCAGATATCACATAATAATTCATAACACCTTTCGTACTGGAGCAGTGCATGATGGGTTATTTATTGCCTCCACCAGGTGCTGCAGGTGTTTATTTGTTTGTTTTCCAGGAGAGGTGGGGAAACGCCTGAGGAATAATCCATTCGATTTTGGTGGTAATCTGGATCCCCGTCTGGTTCCATTTTTTTAAAGGATTTTTACGGGATTTTCACTAAAAGTGATTTTCGTCTCAATTTAGCTCAATACATTTTGGAGAAATTGGAGAAATTGGGGAAAAAAAGATACAGTAAAATATTGTGATATTTTATTCAATTTGAACACTCCAAATATCAATGTTTTAGTCTATAAATTCTAAATAAATGTTGCAACTATGCAGACTGGAATAAGGAGTCAAGTCTGTAAACTTGGAACATTCGTGTCTGTTTGTATTTGCACCTTTTTGCTGCAAAAGAGGTTCATGAAGTGAGATTAAGACTTCAAACTTTATTTTTGAAGCGGCTGAAAAACTGTTTTACACCACAGTATATAACATCGCAATACTTAACATAATGGAGTATCGTGGGGGCTGTGTTACTTAATGTGTTTAAACCAACCTAATGTTAAATGTGGACAACAAAGGTGATTGTTGCTGTGTTTGTTGTTAGATTGCAGAGACAGTAATCTTACAAGAAATGCGTCTTGCATCAAGTCAAAAGTGGATTCATATCCTACTAATAATATCTGCATAGCTGTTAAGGAAATTTTCTATTAAAAAATATAACAGAGTCACTGGAGTCTCAATAAAGGCTTTTACTTGCGGCAAGGAATCAAGCGAGCACTACGAGTAGTACATGGTTGACTGACTCTAGTCAGCTTACACATTATTTTTATACAGTCAAGCAAATAAGTCAGACCCTTGTGAAGGTTGAGGATAGATAGTGGAAGCTTCTGACAGCTCTGAGAACAGGAACGGGCTGCTTTCGGCAGAGACATTTTCACACGGTAAATTCCCGTTATAGTTGTCCTTGGCCATTGTCTCGGCTGAAGCCGACTTATGAGCCGCCTGCGAGTTCTACACTCAAGGCCAAATATTTCCTCGGGAATGTAGTAATTAAAAAAGGTTGTGAAACAGTTCAACTCAGTATTTTCCCATCAGTAGCCTCAAACTGTCACATAAACACGTCGACTTCACGAGTGAAGGGGAGTTTTATGACACTGTATCATCAGCTGATACACGGACGATTCGTCAACAGCAGGACAAATATACACTCATTCGTTGGAAGAGTTACCGTTGACCACAGAACAGCCTCAGCTACTATTTATATGTAGTGATTAAAGATGGATTCATACTTTTCTTGCTTCCCAGATGTTGTCTTCGGCTCACCGTTCTCCTTGACGTAGGCCTGAGGACACAAGACACAAAGTGTGACTCGCTTTAGACCAGCGTCTCTCCCTGCGGAGCTTTACATTGTCCCGGTGCATCATACAGGTCTCCGGTGTAAAACCAGAACCTGAAGTGCCTCAAAGCAGTTTTACAAAAAGAGTTTGATGCAGCGTAAAATGTAAATACAAACAGAATGTGCCGATTTACAAAACATCAAAGCCCCAAATTTAACTGAAAATAGCACAAAATCACCATATCAAATGGTGAAAATGAGAAATTTCATTGTTTTTTTTAAAAAAATGACGTCCTTATTTACAACATGAAGCCAGTAACACGCGTCAAAGACGTTGGGACAGTGGCAACAGAAGAGGTCAAAGGTACAAAAAGAACATCCCTCTGTGAGAGACTCATTGACAGATCAGGCCGGCAAATAGTTCAACCACTTACGAATTTAGAAATTCAAAATTAAAAACAAAGTTTCTCCATGTAAAATTGTAAAGAATTTGTGAAGTTCACCGTCTAAAGTACACAACATCATTGAAAGATTAACGTCCGTACGCAAGGAGCAGTTTGCGATCGTTGAACCTTCAGACAGACGAGACGATTCTGTAGTGACATCACTGCGAGAGCTGACAACGCCTTCAAAAACAATGCAAGTTTGAAGTTACTGGTATATAAAGATTTCAGAGTGACCCACTGCCAGGTGACGTCTTTGTCAGACAAGACTCCTGCTTATTTTAGCCAGACAATGTCAAGCTACATTGTGGTCCTGTAGTAAAAGAGTGCAGGTGCTAAACTGGCCTGCCCGCAGTCCTGACCAGAAGTGTTTGGCGCATTTCCTTCTGCATTGTGCTAAATATGATGACTTAAGAGAGATATTGTTCCATGAAGTTGTTCAACAATACTCTTATCTATTCCGGTGTTCAGACCCACATAAGGTGGAAAGGCTGTTTTTGGCTCACGGCTAGTTTTGATGTTTGCTAACTTTGACTCCAAAGCCTGGAAAAGAAGACAAGACGGTCTGCTCGGACTCCTCCCTTCCTGAACCCTTACAAACAAAAGAAGAAACCGCTAACGTTTTAGTCTCGTCTCGTTAACGAAACTTAACCTACATTTTTATATCTATTTTTAGCTCGTCAACGTCTCCTCGTCATGTAAAAAGTTCATTGGCAAAGATATTTTGTCGTAGTTTTCGATAAAGGAATAGTTGCGGGGGATTCTCTGTGTCTGTCTGTTTTTAATCGAGATCACGCTCAGCAAATGTGAAGCTGGAGCTAAATGACGTAAAAAGCCGCCGTGAGTCATGTGGCCGCCGCCGCCGCTTTGCTGGAATGTTGATATGAACGATAGACGACAATATCTACTGACAAACCTTTTCTCTAGCAAAGGTCCAAGGCTTCTGATTAAAACTATTCGTCGGAGGCTTTGATTTGAGTGTGTTTCCCAATCACAGCTGTGGCGACCATGAGGCTGCAGTGACCTTCAGCTTTGACCTTTGACCCCCAAAATCTAATCAGTTCCTCCTTGAGACAGAGTGGACATTTGTGCAAAGTTTGAAGAAAATCCGTCAAAGTGTTCTTGAGATATCCCGTTCACAAGAATTTAGCCCGCGCAGAGAAATTCAAATGATTTCTGCACCCAAAATCAATATCACTGATATTAAACAAGTAATTAGACGGAACGAAGAAGACAAGAAGAAGATGAATGTGTTAAAGAAGAAGAAAATGGTGAAGGTTGTGCCAAAGTGTTTGTGGCTAAATAATCAGATCTGTAGCAGGCTTACCTCTAGCTCCTCCAAGGTGGCAGAACCGTCCTCAACTTTCTGTCCGATGCCATGAGTGAAGCTTAAATATCGCTCCTGTTCACATCATACAGGACCATCAGAGACCGATCACAGTGAATCGTCCGTCCTCCTCACAACAGCGGACGGGAAAAACGAACGATGTCCACGTACCTTCACCATACCAGCCAGGAGTCCGCCCTCAATGATGCGGACGGTGTTTCGCAGTCCTCTTGCAAAGGCGTCCATGGCTCCGATGTGGGCGATGAACAGGTCCTCCAGGTCTGTGGACTCTCTGCGCACCTTCGCATCGAAGTTCAGGCCTCCCGGCTGCAGGCCGCCTTGTTCAACGATGGTCTGCCAAGGATCAGGGTTAGAGCTGAATCAGCTGTGACGGAAACTACAGCGGTGTTGCTTCGGCTGGCTGGAGATGCAGCACGGTGGCTGAATTTTAGTAATATTAAACTCTATTTATAGAGAACCTATCAAACCAGGGAGCAAACTCCTTTAAATATAATTGAAAAAAAAACTATGCTAAATTTGTGACAACATGCACAAAACAGCACAAGATTTAAAAAAAAAAAGGATTAAAATCAAATTAAAAGCAAGTAAAATATTGATTCAGAGAAAAACAGGAGAAGCTTTAGATTAATCACTAAAAATGTTGAAATCAATACTAAGAAAGACAAGGAGCCATCGTAGAGACGCTACAACAGGTGGGACGTGGGAGGACTTACTGTTCCTCGCTGAGTCCTGTATAGTCATTAGTCTTTTCAAAGTGTTTTTGGTTAAGATGGGAGGAAATGCTGATGCAATCATCAACTCGTGATGAAACAGAAGCATGTGAGACAGTTTCTGTGTCTGGCTATATTCGGACCAGCTTAGCATGTTGCTAAAAACATAAAACTACAGTCAAACAGAACACCAGAGAGGTGACCAGCAGATGACAGTGTCGGTGTGGTAGTCTGCTGGGGCCCAATGACACCTTGTTGTTTCTAATATCAATTAGCCCTTCCTGTGAGGACGTCAGCAGGCTGAGGTCAGTGGGCTTACAGGGAGGAACAGCAGAACATCATCCGCATAACATCATCCGCATAACACTGAACAAAGATACCGTGTTGTCATATGACATCAGATTCAGATGACTTTATTTATCCCCAAGGGAAATTGTTAAATCAGTTTGTTAAATTGTTAATCAGTCAGGTGACACACACACTGCACACACTCCTTACAGCGCCTGACATGAGTGTTGTCAAGGTGAGTCTGGAAAGTTCTCTTCTTTGAGAGGATCTGAGAGGATCCGAGAGGATACAGATTGTCAACGTGTACCAGATCCTATTTTTATATTTGCGACAATATTAGAATCTATTTTCTTCCTCATATCTGTTCAGGTTATGTACTGTAAGCAGTTCCTGAAAAAACTTGTTCGGCGTAGCCGTTCTGGCAGCCATTAGGCCTGATGTTATTCTCTTGTGTATTCATATACAGAGGATATTACAGGTACGTGGTTGCATTTTGTCGTGGCTAATATCAGTTATATTGAGAAATGGTTTAAAAATAAACATCCCTGAAGAGCGTTTAAACTGATAAAGTTCACCTGAAGGAATCCAGCATGTGTGCGGACTCATCTCCTAGATAGACGTTGATCCGGCACCCGTCCAAGGATCGGTGGATGTGCATGGACACCCTACTTTTGTTAGCTTGGAGACGTTTTCCAGTCATTTTTAGGGCACTAAATTGTTTACGGACCCTTTTACAGTTTACATACAACGATGATGTCGGTAATCTGCGCGCGCAGTTTGACAAGAAAAGCATGGTGGACCACAAGAGCTGCACAAGAGCCCTAACAAACAAATACCACCTCAGCAAATTGACTCTGGCAACTGTCCTCCACATCCATCTGCTGACAGTGAGCGGCTGGAGGACATAAGTAAGTGGCCGAACAGTCAGTGGCCCGTTATATACACCTATTTGATTGAGTGTGATCACGCTATTGAGCGCTATGTTCTAATCAACAAACCTGAAAACGACGTCTTCACAGCTAACTGTGCCTGCATGGCAGGGTCACTATTATTCTGTACTGTTAGCTTGCTTGCTAGCTAGCAAGGTTGATAATAATATAACGCAAACGTGAAATCTGTGCCCGTTTCACGGTCGTTGTCCTGCAGAACTCGAAGGAATATCAATATCAATCCCGTAAAACGGCTAATTTGGCGTTTTCAGCCTCCTTGCTCGTCTGTATGACTGGGGGAGACCAGGAGTTGTTGGGTCCATTGCACAACGGGACACTGGGTAACGGTGAAATGCTACCCCCCTACTGTCATTCAAAGATGTACCTTTAAACAACATTGTTTGGACAAAGTCAACAACACCGTATCCAACAAACTGAGTGAGTTCACCTTCATGACCAAGGTGGTGTTCCTGATGTCCATGGGGAACTGGTCCGTGTCCCAGCCCAGGTCGGGGGAGCCGCTGTTTGAGTCGACGGAACCCAGCATGCCGAGCCTGTGCAGCAGGAAGATAATTAAGAGAACCGGCGTTCTGCTTCAACATGCAAAAACTGTGTGCAAACTCACGCAGAGGCCATGACAATATCGTGTTCGTAGGAGTCTCCCGCCGGTGTGGTTGGGCTCGATGTTCAGCTTGAAGTGGCCCTCCAGACCATAATGTCTGAGGAAACCTATGACACTCATGGCGTCTGTAAAAAGGAAACGGGGACACGCGGCGTCATCGGGACTGCTAGATTTACAAGCACTGCTCGTGTGGATGTGTGGGTAGTCGCACCGTAGTCGTACTGGTGCTCGCAGGGCTCCTTCGGCTTGGGTTCAATGAGGAACTGACACGAGTCCAATCTTCTCCTTGTACTCTGGTGACAAACAGAAACAAAGCTTAACGTGTGACTCATCCGAAACTGAACTTCGATCCATCCCATCCTCACTCACTGACGGCCATTTTGAAGAAGTTGGCCTTTTTCAGACGCCCCAACGTACCAAAATTCTCAGCTCCCAACTTCTTGGCCACGTCCAGCCCCTTCTTCACCTGAGCGCCAGCGTAGGCCAAGACGTGACAGTCGGGGTTGGTGGCGGCGCCGTTCATGTACCTCAAATTCAGACCACAGTCACAACATGAGAGTGACGCGTCGGCGGTTCTGAGGAACGCTCAGTACCCTGAGGAAAACCTCAGGACTCCACAGTCACTTCACGACAGAATAATGACCTTTGGTGGGCGAAGAGATTGCAGGTGACCTACAGCACCTTGATTCCAGTCTGCTTCTGCAGCTGGAGGGCAAGGTCTGTCATTTCATCCAGATTCCTGTTGGACTCCTCCAGCGTGGAGCCCTCCGGGGCCAAGTCCCTGTCGAGAACGAGAGGGGTCCATGAGAGAACTGCTCATGAAGGGACTGCCTCTTAAAGTCCGCTTACGCTCTTTCTAACGGCCATTCTGACATTCACCAAAGGTTTGTTCTCCAGTATGAGGATACACAAAGCAAACTGACACTTTCTTACTCAAATTAAAGCTGGGAACTACACACGAAGCAACCGACAACAATGTCCTTTCACATACAAAACACATACTTTTAGAAAAGATGCAATATTATTTCCTGTATCCTGAATTCATTCCTTTCTGTATGTCAGGTTGTGGCAGGTGTTGAGCTGGTTATTTTCTTCCAGAAGGGCCTCTGAGATCAGGAGCTCAGCTCCTGCTAGACCAGTCACCCAGTGCCCGATTGCACTCACTTCCTGCAGCGGCAGAAGCTCCGCCTCTGAACTACCAAAGTTCTTTCCGGTGGTTCTGGTGCGCCGTCTTTAGATTTTCGTTTTTCCTCATCTTTCCCTCCCTATCATCTTGTGTCTGTCAAAGAAATCCAGAGATGGACAGAGTAGAAGCAAATACCCTCATTTTCAGTTACCTGTCGTGGAACGTGTAATATTTCACCTGTGAAAACAAGAGAAGCACGTGGTGAAACTGACAGTAAATTCACAATTATATGTGTCATTGCCAAGTGGAGATGAGTGTCTCACTCCTAGCTTGGTGAAGAACTCAAAGGCAGCTCGCAGTCGCTTCTTCGCCGACTCCATCGGAGTCCCTTCATTCCAGGGCCGGTGGAGGGTTGGGAACCCAAAAGGATCAGCACCTGAGAACCACCAAACAAGCTCATAATGCAAAAAAAGAAAAAAAACATGTACTGACTTTATATATGAGCAAAGAAATTGAAGAAGCTGGCTCGGTTGCGGTACCGGTTCCACAGAAGGAGCGCCAGTAGCAGACCGAGAACCTCAGCCAGTCCTCCATCGTCCTCCCCATCAGCACCTGCACACAGGAACACCCACCTGTGAGCAGCAGTCCAACAACACCGGCCACTTTCAGACGTCTTCGACTGGGCTCGCTCCTCTTTTCAATTCAGACTGCAGTACCTATTTTAACCACCGGTGTTACATATTATTCCTTTAACCACAGTATTGAAGTACTTGTACGTTACAGAAATATTTCTATTTTCTGCTTCTGTTGAGCTTCCAGTCCATTAAACTTTGGAGGCAAATATTGTACTTTTACTCCTCTACATTTATTTAATAACTTTAATAAGGACTATTTACACGCTGAATCAAAAACAAAGTAGCACACTTTTAAATGATTTATTTTCATCGGCTGTCAGATAAGAAAAAATAACACAGATTGTGAATATTCTGATACTGAGAAAAATGTTAGATCTGATCATTTTACTTTTACCTTTGATTCTTAAGTGCACATATTACTGGAATATCAGAATTGCATTTAATTTTAATCATTTTTGTTGAGCAGAAATGATTAGTTATCGGTTAAGATATTAAAGTTCCTAAAACTGCACCTCGTCATAACTCAGAGACAAAGTTTTGTAACTGAATTGCAGATGCAGTCATAACAGTGATAGAAGTGATGATATTTATCATTATGGATATCTGGACTCTTCTGTTTGACAGCGAAAAGCAGCTGTCTCGGAAATATATTATATTTAGCTCTGAAATGTTAAAATAGCTGTGGACAAATGTCTGGAAATGCTGTAAATGAGTCTTATGAGGACATTGTGACTTTTTGAGAGCAAAAAGTCAGTTTTAGAGTTAAGGTGGGGTCAGGGTCATGGTCCTCACACAGATAGAGAAACAGGACTGTGTGTGTGTGTGTGTGTGTACTACACCCACCTCCTTTGCGTTGTAGTGCTTGAAGCACGTGACATCTCCTGGTCCAGCAGCGGGCACATAAGGGATCTTTGGGATTCCTGTGCAGAGTGTTCAGTGAAATAAAGACTTCCGGTTGGTCTACAGCACACGTGGTGAACGTTCCTAGTTGTGACTGTTGTTGTCGCGTTGCGACTGTCCCGACGCGACCACAACAGTAATAAACATGGCTGATGGAGCTGCAAACGGCCCAGAACGTCAGCAGACCGCCGCACCGTCAGCTGCAGAACTTCACCACGCGCACGAACACAGCAGACGGCTCAAACAAGCGCTGAACGCCCTGAGACGAAACACTTTACCTGGGAAATGTTCCTCCTGCGCGGCCATGACGCGACCTCCTGACTGCAACTCAGGCTGCAGTTCCCAGTGTGCCCACGAGGTGTCAGCAAGTCTCCTTCAGTGGGAACGACCAGCGGGCCTATTTAGGAATCTATTTAGGAATCTGGCCAAGTGCTTCAGTTACAGAAGAGATCCGGAGGATCCAGA
>KV751394.1:1837930-1853324 GCA_001698575.1 Mola mola
ATTCGGGAGTGTCACATGTTGAAACTCAGTACACAAACAGCTCGTGTGTAAATAATAAACATCTGAAATGCTGAACGAGCGAAACGCGCTCATCCCCATGAATAACCATCACCGGAACACAGTTCATCCATAAAGAATGCTTTTTTCCCCCCCATTCATTCTAGGATTTTTGGATAGGAGTAAGAACAAATTTCTCCTACGTGACATTGCGTCACTCTGAAACTACATCTTCCCCTTCTCACTATCTCCCTCAGCCCCGCAGTGTCAGCCGTCCACTATTCTGATTGTGAACGTCAGCAATTCTACGTTGACCAACTGCGTCATTGGCAGCAACGTCTACCCGTCTGTGGTGGCAGAGAGTCAGCCAATGAAACAGGAATTTAGGCTCCAAATGCACGGTGAGTAATATGTGATATGTTCAAGGGGTTTTAATCATTTTGAGCTGCAATCTATGGAAGCCTGATTAAAATTAAAATGGAAACCTACGATGCTATTACAATTTTCAGCATATACGTGGGATATTTTGGTAAAAAGAAAGGTGGCAATCTAACTTACCTTTGCATTTTCTTATACTTGTATAGGCATTTTTAGGACAATATTAAAATGACATTTCATCCTTAAAGGCCTAAACTGCTTTGCAGCCTAAAATCTTCAAATTCAACATCAGAAACATCTATTACCTTTACAGTTACACGTCAACATGCTCTTTTGGTGTCAAAGTGAAAATTAATGTTGAGTATTGAATATTGTATGCCATCAAAAGCACTTCAGGTCCTTGAACATTAAATGTCAAATATTTTCATTTTCATTCCGATGTATTCCTATAATGCCCATACAAGTATGGGAAAATGCAAATTTAAATTGGATTATTACCATTTCGTTTTAAATTTTTACTTAAATATGCCCAATGTGTTTTGAAAAATATAATAATATTTTAGATGTCCGTTTAAATTTTAATAGAGACGTCTATAGGCTTCCACAGAAATTGTTACTATAAGCAGCAGTCAAAACATGTCGGTGTTTCTCCATCTGATACAGATCATGCAAGATGCAGCTGCAGCTGCGGACAGCAGGGGGCAGCATGGACAATTACCCCTCCTTTTGTGGAGCCTCAGAGCATCAACATCCACTGCTCCCATCTCAACTGTGTGATCATCGGGGACAACAACTACATGCACATTGAAACAGAAGAACCACAGATGTGAACGCACGAGGACAGCAAACACCCAAGATATCGACAGTTTAAGGCCCCATCAGCCCACTTTTTGTCACCTTCAGTGTCTGTTCCAACTCAGACTCTTTTGGGGTTAAATGGCATTTTTCAGTGCACCATCACAAACCTGTTATTTATGAGTACAATGATACAAATTAATTTCCCACAGTTCCGTGGTTTAAATACTTTTACATCCAAAATACAGACATATGAGTTTAATATCATAGAGGACCAAAGGAAATATAAGTATAGTTTTTACATTTAAGACATTAGAAGCAGAAAATTTACTGGCTGAATTGCTGCTTTGTCTTCGTATCTTCCTCTAATGTGACTGAGTGTATTTTGTTGGAAATATTTTCCGTGTAATTAGTTCTAATTGCTGACGAACTGTATATTTTGTGGAAGTATAAACAGTGTTTAAATACGGTGCATAGGATCCTTATCATGTGATGATAAAGCGGACTTATTCAGATTCAGATTCAGATTCAGAATACTTTATTTATCCCCGGGGGAAATTGTTTAAATATGTTATATGTTTATGTTCACGTGTATGGCCTATGGTCATTAATGGTAGACTTCTCAGTCGTGTTCATTTGATTTCTTGCATATTTATGGTTTGTATATTTATTTTGATTAAAATATGAAATGAGAGAACTCTGAATCAACACGCTTGCATTTTGTCTGTTAGGTTAACAATATGATGCTCCATATTATCCACTGTTACCAGTAATGGGGATTTTTACTTCTCTTTGTTGCTGTACTAATGCCTCTACTTTCTTTTATATAGTGGCCACGAGAGCTCGAGACAACTCCAGAAAAGATGTAAAACACGAGCAACTTAACAAACATCTACATCAATTTGACAACATATGCAGGCTAAAAACACAACACAACCAAATAAAGAAAAGTGATGCAATTATAAAAACACTGCAGACGGAGACAACAATACTCGCAAAACACACACCATTCTGATTGCTGGACTGGGTTACAGCCATTTTGGGTAGTCGACCTTTTTCAAAGCATCCATTTTGGCATGAAATAATAAACAGGTGTTTCAATTGACAGGCGCTGTGAATGATTTTGAAATTCAAACAATGATTCACAATCGGTTGTGGTCGGCGCAATGAACATATTCAGCCACTAGATGGCGGTGTTTCCATTATCAGCTATTACTTCAAGCGGTTTTCTAGCTGAGTGTTGGGTTTGGCGTCAAAGAAAAGAAGTTCAGTACCAAAATGTCCAAGGAAAAAAAATACAGTTCTGGGGTCGAGCGGCAATTTGTGTGTTTGTGTGAATATTTCAATTAATACCCGTTGTATCATACATGCATGATTATACTATTCAGAGAAACCTTGGATTTTACAGTGAAAAATAAAGTCAGACTTTTAAAACTGTGTGAATTAGATAAAAAATAAACCTGCTCAGAGTACAGAAGTTTCACAGTGCTGAGCGCTGCTGGCTCATCGGTCATTCACACTTCTGATATTCAGATAGAATCAATGCGATAATAAGCAAAGCATCATCACGGCAGAAAAAAGGGTTAAAAAACATGTAAGCACACAAAGTAAATATAAGTGAAGTAGAAAATAAGGCCAGTGTGATGTGATTGATATTTTGTAAATTACCTTAACATCAAACACAGGTGGGAGCACAGCTGCTTCAGCCCAGGTAGTGGGTGGGGGGTCAGGTGTGACCAGACCATCATCTGCTGGTCAAAGACAGACAGACAATAGGTCAATAGGTCATATATACATATGAAGAGAAAGAGAGAGAGAGAGAGAGAGACAGAAGGAACTATTTATTACTTCAATTTAACCCTCTGAGGTCTCAGGTTAATCTGAGGTGATCAGGTGATTGTGTCAAATAAGAGAAAAGATTATTTTTTTAGTCTCTGAGGGTGGGGAAACTTTATGTAAAAATGTCTGTAATCCCTGAATGGTTAATGCAGTACTCTGATGATACACTTTGTGTTAGAGCTAAAAGTCTACACTTCAATCACATCTTGAATGATTACTGTATTTCAAGTGCAATGTTTTGGTGTCTAGAGGCAAAATATCAGATAAAACTATCAGAATACTTAAGCACCCAACTGTATTTCTAGAACTGTCTTAGAAATCTTACACAATTCAGTTCATTGTATACAGATATATTTATTTTTATTTCAGATATTGAAAAAATAAACCCACAGAATGTTAAAACAGAGTTAAAACAATGTAAACATGAGTAATTCCATAATAGCCAGCATCCAAGTAACTGTTAGAAGTCCTTATCCAGCAGCTCACCAGCTTGGTGTTTCCATTTTCCATTATGTGAAACATTACGTGACTCATGGGGATGAAAATGGCCACTGCAGACACAGAACTGGACAAATGAGTACTTGAAGAGCTGGTCAAACATGCTTTGTCCCCACCCTCTTCCACGGAAACGTCTGCTCGTCCAGAGAGATAAGGCACAGGCTGAATTCAAGGCATTCGAGACAAGAAATTGGCTGAAAACACACGGCTCAACCTTTAAATGTGACATTAGTGCTACTGCTGTAGTGTTGTCGTCCTGAGACAGCTCAATGAGACCTCATCTCACCTCTAGTGACTGACACTTTGATCGCCCCAAGGGGAATTTCCAGCTCCTTCACCAGTCGGCTCCATAATTTAAGAACTATACTGCTGTTTTACAAGCAACAGTTATGTAATTTAAAAAAAAAAAAAAAAAAAGCAGTACTACATTACACTCACACTTAAAGATAGACCAAGTTCACAATTACATCTCTTTTCAGAACATATATATGTGGTAGTTAGAAAAACAGACAAAGAGAAGCCAGTGTTTGGCCACGGATTTTGGTAAGTGTTAAGAGTTTTGCCCCAGTTATTGTGCTAATGCCTAATTTAGGGTTGTGGGGATCTATGAATGAAGTACGTTATTCCTGCTCAGTCACCACTCGATCCCTCCGCTATCATGACTGGCAAAATGATCTTTTAAGTTAACAATGAGTTTTAAATTCATGAGACAAATTGAAAGGAAACTAACTGAAAACCGTTTTGCTAATCATTGTTTCATTTTTAGCAAAACTGTTAAACATTTGACAGTTTGAGCTTCTTAAATGTCAGGATTTGCTACTTTTCTTTGTAATTTCTGGCAGTAATTGAAGATTCTTTGGTTTTTTTAACTGTTGGATTAGATTAAGAAGCAATTTGAAGATGTCCTTTTGGGCTCTGAATAAATGAGCTGAGCATTTTTCACTATTTTTGGAAAATTTATAAAAAATTAATTGATTGATCATGAACATAATCAGTAGATTAATGACGACTAAAAAAATGCCACTGTATTTTTTCTGAAACTACGTCCCATTGAGGAAACTGGAAGGAAGGGTCTCTATTCTTTTTGCAGTAGAAGAATATTTATAAACAGCCAAGAATCTTAAGTTTGGTTAAACTATTACTAAGTTTACAGCCTTGTTTACCATAGAGATGGCTGCAGTGACACTGGGTGAATAAATGGACCTGTTTCCCATAGAAAAAGTCTTTGCGATAAAAAAGACATACATATAAACTCCAATTTAAAGTGGTTTAACATCATTCAGAAACCCCCGACAAGGTCTTGTCACCACACATACCAAAGTGGCTGTTACTTGCTGGTAGAGAAGCGCTGCCAGACTGAGAATAAAATGTCTTTTTCTGAAAGCAGGCAAATCTAATCGAACGGTATCTCTATGACGTCCTCCTCAATGAGCTCCCCCTGTGGAATGGTGGCATGCTCCGGCGGGCTCTTCTTGCAGGTCAGCTTCGAGAACGGACTGCACCAGGAAAGAGAGAACGGGCCCCCGAAGGCTATCTGCATGGCTTTCCAACACGGCACCTTCCCCCACTTCCCCGTCTCCCCCTTCAGACGCTCGATTCCCTGGTGAAGACACAACAATGAGGGACGGAGGTGAGGGGAGCCGGATCTGAAACAACTGGACATCTGTTGATTTCTACATGCACCATCAATCACAACCGTGACACAAAGGTGACAGTAACTGGGAAAACACCATGATTTGATCCTTTGGGCCCGTTTCTCAGACAGGAATGAGACATAAAAAGTATTCTGATTTAAATTGAGGCACAGGTTCAGATTTAGTCTATCTAGGCTATAATTATCCCACCTTTTCATCCCTTCCTACCCTGACTACACAAAGTACGTTAAAGTATCAACATGGTAGCACAAGACAAAGTGAGCATCACAACAAAGTAAATAGGATCTACTCTAAGAGGACCATCAGTGTTGGTTAAGGTTTAACATTATAGAGATGAATGGCAGTGGTAGGGCTCAGTATTAGGTAAGGCAGAACAATTGGATGGGAAGGGAGAGTCAATTTGAGCTGAAAAACTTTGTATTTTACAGTTGATGACAATAGGCGTGGCTAAATTGATTGGCCATGCCACTTAAGTTGCAGGCCCTTGAGTCACATTCACCAACAAGTAAGAACTTAAGCACACATGTAGAGCAAACCTTGGCAGACAAAAAAAAAGTCTCTCGGTGCCCTGACCCAAATCAAACAGAGAGTCATCAATTTTTTTAATTTTGGTTCTGGGAAACTTGCAAAAGGAGGGACTAAAGGCCAACCTAGACAGATGCCACTTTTTCCAATGCAATACCAGGGCCATGTAGTTTCTGCAAAACTACAGCTTCACGAAACTCAGATTTTGGCCAAGAAAAGGTCAATGGCACAAAAGACGTCACTTACTGAGATCTAAATTGGGGGCTGCAGTACAGCGTTGGGTGGCTGAGCTTGCAGCCATTGATTACACTGTGCAATATTGCCCTGAGCGGTGAAGTCAAAATGAAGACGCCTTGTCTAAGTGTCCTCAAAAAACCAGAAAGAGAAGATGACCCAGTCTGCCAGAGGCTATTCAGAAAGCTGTTGTGAATATTGAGTCCAGTGCCCAAAATGCCATCTCTGCTGTTACAGAATGATCAACCAAGTACCTGATAGCTCTGCCAACACCGATCCCACTATTAGTTCCTCCTCTTTCTCCAGCAGCAGCGGAAGCTGGGCTGAATGGAGCCACAGGGATTGGACCTCTCTCTGTGCTTCAGTTGCTACGACTCACTCTAAAAAATGAACTACTGTACAGAAGGTATGAACAAGTCTAGGGAGGGTGTTTGCCTGTTATTCCCCGAGAGCCTAAAAGTGCAGTGACTGTGATTTGATCCTTCATCTACTCACCTAGCGAGATTTAACTTCAAATTTATTTTCAGCACTGTGGCTCCACTGGAGAAAAGTTTTTCTAAACACATTATCATTCTGGTATGGGGTGGGGTTTAAATAGTCACCCAATTGCAGGAGTCTATCCACATAAAACATCATGTGCCTGACAGGTTGTACCCACTAATGAACATTAAGTGTAAACAGTGATTAAATGCTTTTGCATATATATGTGATTCATTCATTTTCTAAGGAACATGCCCAAAATCTCATAAAATGACTCTCACGCTGTCGAAGAAACAAACAAGTCAAATGATCAAAACAGTGCATGCATACTGTTACACAGAGCTCACTCATTCATTCACAATGTTGGTTGAAACTGAAACAGCAAGAAAAAAGAAAAAACAAAGACCTGAAGCGCACTTCAACCTTTAGATTGGCATGCTTGCAACGTGTTTAGTTAATATGACCTCTATTCCAAGCTTACCTCTCCTCAAGATTTAGAAAGAGTTGTCTGCTTCAGAGAGCTTTTGGCAGCATGAGTTATCAACCAAAGCCAGTGAATGAGTGGAGAGAACATTGCAAGTAACAGACAGACAGGGGAACAGACTGAAAGGCAAGTACAGAGTAAGAATTCAACAATGCAGGGTGAAAGGGAAACCTTTTCTTGAATAAAAATATAGGGGCAGAAACATATTTGGAGAGTAGATACAACCTTCATAATCAAAGAGTTAATTCATCTGAAGAAAAAAAAAAAAAAAGCAGGCCAACCAGCTTTTGCATTGCAACTGAGAAGTATTTATTCTCTGCGCATGTGCTGAAATATTTTCAGAATATCTAGAAAGAATTAAAATTTCTGTAGAAAAACAAATCATCTTTACCAGCACTCCCACCAGACACTTGGCACCATCATACCAGCAGTGTTTCACATACATTACTAAATTACCCTTCAGCTGTACTGTGAATTCACATAACAGAGGACACATACATCATGTAAACCAAGATAGAAGAATAAAATGCACTCTTCAGTACAGAGCAGCTCACACACAAGAAAATACAAAGTGCAAAATTAATTAGTACATGATAAAATGTGAACGATGGATACTACTTTGTTAAATGCTTTTAAGTAATATGAAACAGGAGACGAACACAGTCATGCTTCTGCAATTAAGTGACGTCTGCAGCGCTCTCCTTTGATTTCACACAGGATGTTCAAAGAATTTTCCAGCACAGACCATTTTAAAGAAAAGCCAGCATCCATTTTTTTTTTGGAAGAATTACATTTAAAGGCTTGTATACATCATCATGTAATTGTGTGCTTCAGAGTTTGGCACACGCTCACAGCATCAAAATACCACGTGGCCTTTGAGCACAGGAACTGGTTCAGACACACACATAGACATGCAGGGAGAGTTGATGTTAATATGGGCTGACAAACCTTTCATCAAAAAAGGAAGTGTAAGAATGTTACTATACATCTGCCAACAGCCTGCTGACCACATTCTGGCAGTCGTGTTTTACTGCTGAAAGACGAGCGGAGACTAACATGTTCTATTTCTTCATTACGAGAATAATTCAGACAAAAGCAAGTCGGCATTTTGATTCTGTTTGGTGGAGGGAAGAGGAACTCACTGGCTTACATCGCCCTCCGAGAACCGCTGTGTTCATGTTAAATATGTATCAGAGAGGAATCAGGGACAATGTTGTACTTCTGGACAACTCATTTAAATCACCCAACTAATATGAGTACAGCACTTTTAAAGGATAATGTTTCTTCTTTTATGGTGATGGACTTGACATCCACCTGTCACTTTACCCACTAATACCATTACTATCATGTGGAGTCTCACTTGTTGGATTCTATGGGTCTTTCTCTGGTGAGGGGGGTCCCAATGAGTGATGAAACTGATGTCCGTAGACATCTTGACTTATCACAATGGGTATTAGGAGCAAAGAAAATGGAATCAATGGATCTCTAATTGGAAAAATGTGGAAAACAATCCTCATTTTCACCAAAAAAGGTCTATTCAAAAATATCATCACAATCATAATTCATCACATATTCACAATAATGATGGGAAAACTGGTCCATGAAGTGTTGTATAATGTCAAAAGGGTCAATTTGCCAAAATAACAAAAAGGCATATTTTTAGCTCTTAACTGTAGCCTTGCAGAGAGTTTTATTTGCCCCAGGACGTGAATTTTCTGCTCTCACCCTGTCAGAGGTGTATGGACATTTATGGCTTTTGTTAAGTCTCAGGACCTGCGCACACAAAACAATTAACAGTATTTGCAAGCAGGAAAGCATCAATGGTGCGATACTGCTCGCTTTTTGGGGATGCTGGAGGCAGGGATGGAACAGAAACTGGCTAATGTTTCTGCTGTTTTAACTGATCATTTTTTCCCCTCGCTCTTTGATTAGTGGTTTGGTTTGACACAGCTGAAAACAGAACAATCATTTTCAGAAGGCCATTGTGCTGAAGCAAGTATCATTTTCAGGGGTATTAATTGGGGGCTGCTGAATTGATGTTGAAAATAACCAATCATAAAGCAGAGACATCAGCCCCCATCTTGTGCATCCCCAGCATCCCTAAATTCAACTCCATTCTGACCATTGTGTTGAGGTGGGTAAAACTTTCAACATGGCCAGAGACTACAAGAGAAGGAAAAAAAAAATGTTTTTTTCTGGAATTGAGCTGAATTAACACTTAGCACAAAGCAAGAGCACAAAAGGAAAGAGCTTCTGAAACAGAAGCAGAAGTGCCTGAGAAAAGAACAGACTCATCACAGTGTTTGCAAACAGGATTCACATAGTGTTTTCTTTTTCTCTGCAACTCCACTCACTCAAGGCAACACAACATTATAATGTAAAGCGTGCTTCATTGGCAACACAAAAAGCAGACGGCGCTGTCCATGGCTAGTACGGGAGATATGAGGGTATATCAGCTGAGCTCCGTGGGGCTGGATGGGGCTTCCCACTTTAGTTTTGGCTTGGTCGCCTCCTTCTCTGCGCTGAGATCTCACACCACATACTGGTAGGTCTCAGCCTTCCCATGGTCAGGGGTGGAGAAGGGACTAAACCACAATAAGGAGAAAGTGTGTCCAAAAACCGCCCTCATGTTCATCCACTTAGTTTTTTTAGCCCATCTTCTCTCTTCCTTTTTCAACTGCTCTATACCCTGAAAATGAGAGACAACCAGGCTTCAGTTGGTGGACTTCTTTGTTTCCCAATATCACAAAACAACTTCCAAATTTTGATTTTAATTATCAACCATCTAAACATCAAGAAGAAGGGGAAAAAAAAAAAAAACTATGAAAAATCATCTGGCCAAAAATGCCATGTTTCAGTGACGTCTCTCATGTGGTTGCTTGAGTCCTGTTGCCGTTCCCCCTTTTTTCTGTACACTCCTCTACGTGTCATGATGAAATGACCAAATGTCTCCCATGTACCTGACCTTGAGTTGCAGACAAAAAGAAGGTCAAAGTAGGAAAAGGCACATCGAAAAATGGTATTAGGATGGCAAGAAACTACACCGAGGTGATACTGATTCCATTTTCCACTGATACATGGACAAATCTATTTTTCTATGACAGTACATCAGAGTGGCTTCATACACTCAACACTCATGATGATATCACTTACACCTTTAAAGTTACAAGGTTTGAAGGAGCAATTTGACGAATGTTCAGTATTATTTCTGGGCCATCTGAAATACAGACAGTGGATTGGTAGCTTAGACCAGTCACCAAACCAGAGTTTCAATCTGCAAACTGCACTGGGAAACCCACAGTGTTGGTATTTTTGACGCGCTGAGAATGACTCTCAACAATTAACTATGCTAAATATTGTACCTTTAACTTAAGGACTGCAATGCATGATTTTAGGATGTGTAGAACATAAGCGGTGATGCTTAGTTAAAAAAGTTTCACCCTGTATTTTGGATTACTCAGTTGTAGGATTGGGTCCCAAACTCGGTTCTTTACAGGGGTAGAAACCAAATTACATCGGTACCACTGTGTACCAAATTACATTAAACGAAACAGTTTCAAATTTTGGTACCTGAATGTGCATGTGGGAGGAAGAGACAAAAACAGAGAGCAAGATTACATCATCTCATTGACCCAGCAGTGTGACCAGGTCACAAACAGAGAAATAATGGCAAGTTAAGAGGCTGCATTGTTCTAAACTCGATGCAGCCGGTGCTCGCTGCAGTATCTGTGCTACCCCATGCAAAGCTGGTCAGGGCAACACGTCAAACCTGTGGAAACAGCTTGTAAAACAAAATATATCTTACAGCTGATGAGTGCACTGTATATCAAGCTAAGATTAAGTTTCCTGCAATACAGCTGCAGCCGGAAATAACGCTAGCAGGCCTACAACCAGCGTCCATGAAGTTCACTCACTGGTGGACAACAAAACTTTAAGCGAGGCATCGTAGTGGTAGGATGTTTTATTTCTTTCCAGTGTGTGTGTAACACAAATTACTTCTGTGCTCTTAACAGCCATATAACTTCCAATAATCTCTTCAGACTTTGTTTGAGCAACAAGCCAGCGATGGACAATGATCTGTGGACTCTTACCATTCCGATATGGGGGAGCAACACTATGTATATCGTAAACTGATCACAATCGTTTTGGGCAGCGTCCCGCCCAGAGGCCTTTTACTACAAAGGGATTCTAACTTACTCAAATTTAACTCAGGTTTATCAAGAAAAGTCCAGGTTGAACACTCTGATTGCCTGAAGTGGAGTTAAATGGTATTACAACAATTAGTTGACTCACTGTTAATTTACTCTAAATTGGTGCATGTTTGCATTAAAATGATGTGTTCAGCAGCGTGGTGGAATTTTTTTGGAACAATTTGTGGTCTGTATTTTTACTAAGACGATATACAATAATAATATAAAGATATGAAGCCGTGAATGTAAAGAGCAAAATCTAACAAACCCACCAACAAAAATCTGGGAGGTTTGTTGGCAGCACTGAAGACAGGTTTCTTGTTCCAACTAACGTTTTGTCTTTAGAAGAGAACTGAAATATTAAGTACAAGCCCATTAGCGTTGAGAGAAAAGGTTAATTCTCAGGACCTGGACATTATAAATAAATTTATAAAAAATTAAACCACCAATTTACAAGAAAAAATATTGTCTGACAGTAATAAATTTTATAAGACGCATTCTGAATATGCTCTTTTTTTTCTTAAATAACCACATCTTCGCTTTTCAAAGCCGGGCCACCGTCATCATACAACAGCACACCACGTCCTGCAGTGTATTATATCTGTGATAACATCACCAAATCATAAAACAACTTCATAATCAGATTTTTCCTAATTTTTAATCTAGACTTTAAGGAGACATACTGTCAATCTGATTTATCAAAAAAAAAAAAAATTATGACATCTGACAATATTAGGACATCCCTCTATACCACCACTTTGTTCTTTTCTACCAACACTGGCCATGATGTGTCTTTGATAAATAAAAATTCCCAGAAAAACTGTCTGGAGCAGTTGTAGGATGAAGAATAAATTGTCATGGCAACCAACCCGGTGTGAAACTTATCCACCTGTTTGTGGGTTTGTAGTTTGGGTAAATCCAGAAGTTACACCCAACTAGAGAAGCCAGTTACCTCGCCTCTTGTACAGTCCTCAGGATGCAGCAATGGGACCCATAGAGAATAGACAGAGGCAGAGGAGGAGGCTTATGGCTGATGTCAGACTTGGAGCCACAGCCTTCCACCTTTTGGCTTATATTTTGATCACAGCTGAGGATCAAACGCTGAGGTGGTTATAATTCTGTGAAATTCTGGTAAATGTGTGGAATTATACTTAAGACAGTGAGTGACAGGATAAACTAAATGAAGGCTGCCTCATATAAATGGGTTCAAAACTAAGATGCATTATGTTTGTTCAGTAAAGTTTGGTCTCCTGTACGAGTGGTTAGTTACTGTTCCCACACCTGTCAGCTTTGAATCAGAGTGCAGCAAGTACGTCGTTAACGGCTTGTTTTTGATAAGAGAAATGTTGATGTTAGGAGGCAAAAGGTTGGCGTCAGCAGGGAGAGGAGCAGATAGAAGTCGTGAGAGGAAAGGAGGACGACTGTTGGTTAATTAATGGGTCACTTACAGTCTCGTCTGTACAGATGGAGTGGACCTGGGTCCCGAACATCACACAGGTGAAGATGAGGAAGAGGAGACCCTCAAAGCACAGGAGTATAAGGAGGATGACTGTTGCTGGAGGAGAGAAGGAACTGCACTCTGGGTGATGGAGGGACATGGAGGAAGAGAATTGAAGGTGCAAAAAAACAAAACAGGGCTATGTAAAGAGCTGCTATACATCATGACTAAACAAACTACTGCACCGCACTGGTGACTCGACTGCAGCACTACAGTGAGGACACAAAGTGGTGAAGCAATACTGTCAACAGGTGTGTTCACTTAGAAAAGAGGAGGCAACAAAGTGTTCAGGATCAGGAGATAAAGGTGGGGTTGTTAAGCAGGGTAAGTAAATGAGTAGCTTTAGTTTCAGCTTATAGGCTGAGGGAAGCATAAAGGAAACGTCGTCACCCATGTAAAAGGAGTTTGCTGTCAGTTACTGTCTCAGTACTGAATCCAGACCTGGTTATCCAGTAGAGATAATAAAAATGAACAACAGCACTGGACAGAAGTGGATTGTTGGGCACATTAGGACTTGTGTCAAGTGATTGATAGTGGGTTGTTCTGGTGCTGATGGCAAAGTGCTTTTAACTCCTTTACTTTCAGAATTAAGGCTGCAACAATGAATCAATAAAACTATATTATTAAAATAGTTGGCAATGAATTATATAATTGATTCATTGTGTTGCATGTTTGTGATGCTCACTGTGCAGAGCGCCGCCTGCACATCAAGTAAACAGCTATAGAGAGAGCTGAGCAGAAGAAAGAGCGAAGGCAGCCAGTTTTATCCAGGAGCACATGGACATGCTAATGTCTTGCATTGTAATGCAAAGTTCCTGGAGACAAAGAGGGAGAGAGAGAGCGATTGTCTGACTCTGAGTGTGTTATATTTGCCGTGGCAAGGTCACTTTTACATAGTTAAATAGTTAGCATACATTATACACAGAGTACACATGTGTTTCTCTTGCCATAATTTACATATTTATTATTGGTTTAATAGCTCAGGTCCAGGTCATTTTTGCATATACCTTCCAACTAAACATCACTAATTTAGAGATGTTAACATTATGTACGCATATGGTATGGACTGTTTGTTGTGTTAAACAGAATAAAAGATGTTACCTTGTTTTTATAAAATAACCTTGTGTCCAAACTGGGACGGATCCATTCTCATTTTGATCTGTGCAGCTGTCTGTGCCAGTTATTATGGATTCATGTCTCATGGGTATGTCTGCAACCTGAAGTGTTAATTACACTACAGTACTTTCAGGATACTGTTTTATGTTCCAGTGTGAAAAAGTTCCCTTGTCTTGGTTTTTATAATGTGTCTTTTCAGATACTGCTTGTTTAAACTGGTAATTGTCATTTGTTTGCTGGTTCGATGGCAACTGAATTTCCCAGTTTTATTATTTCCCCATTCCAGTCCCTGCTATTCTGATCAATTATCCGTGATCTGGAGCAACTATGACTGGACTACATTAAAAAAAACATCACCAAAGTCATAAACATAGTTTTATGGAGGAAAAACCACATCAATTGTTTGTCTGAACTTTGAACTATCTGAACTATATTGAATGAAAAACTTAAATTGAGACTTTAACTATATAGAATTTTGTAAAGTATTTAATTTATTTGTATGTTATTTTTGTATTGTTTTACATAACAACTGAGAGCTTAGTTCCATTTCTAACTGCAACCACTTCATCTAGCTTTCTCTACATACAAAGTCACATTACAAAATGAAAACACTGTCATGACTCACCATCTGCAATCTATCACTAACTGTAAATCTTATAAATTGCTGTGATGTTTCCATGCCTTAGAATTAAGTCTATGACATTCTACAGTCGAACTGCAGCTCACTGTGTGCAACATTGCAAACAGGACAAAATAAGAGCAGGTTGAGGCCAGTTAGATCACATCACAGCGAAAGACACTAATGAGAATGTGGCCTGCATGCTGCCAGAATGTGAAATTAATCTTCTGATGAGCTGTTCTCAGTATACAGCGTCACCCAGTTACAGTTCAACTGATAACACACACTGTCAATCTACTTAAAAAGGCAAACAAAGTGTAGATCACTGGTAGAGGGAGATATTCCCAATGAGTTGGTTTGTTATTTGTTGAGGTTTTTTTCTTTAAGTTATTTTCTATGTATCCGTGTTTATCATTTTCAATTTAATTTGCGTGACATCACATGCACGTCACTGTTCCATTGAGATATAAAGGAAGTATAGATAAAGAAAATTCAAAATAAAAAATAAATATATAAGAATATACATTTTTTTTAACAAAATGAAGCATATTTCTCATATATTGCTGGAATTGATAAAAATAAAACAATAAAATGAGTGATGAATGGTCTTAAAATAGAAGAAACTCACTTGCCCAATCTTCTTCAAAGCAGTTGAGGAAATGGAAGACCACCATGATCAGAGCGTGGAGAGAGATGAGTGCAATGTACATCTGAATTACAAAAAGGAGAGAGAGGACACAATGAAGAACCATTCACTACACGCACTACCAGCAAACAGAGTGCTATTCAATGAGGAATCCCTCATCTGCATCTGTACTCCACTACAAAGCAACTAATTATCCCATACAGGACTTCTTTAAGGGATTGATCGACACAAAAAAGCCAGAGAAAATTCTGACCTTGTAAGCAATTGATGACAACTCTCTATCCTTTAAAGTTGACAAGAGGCCTTTGGACTTACTGTGAAAAGCACAAAATACTTTTGGTTGTTCTCCCCAACACAGTTATTGACCCAGGGACAGTGGTGGTCCATTTTCCTTATGCAGCGTTTGCAAACACTGTGAAAGAGGCAACAAGTCTATGGTG
>KV751394.1:1860861-1889378 GCA_001698575.1 Mola mola
CGTGCCCCTACTGGGGACTCCATCGTCCCACTGGGAGACATCAGTGCTCATGTGGGCAATGACAGCGAGACCTGGAGGGGGGTGATTGGGAGGAACGGACTGCCCGATCTGAACCCGAGTGGTGTTCAGTTATTGGATTTCTGTGCTAGTCACAGTTTGTCCATAACTAACACCATGTTCAGCCATAAGAGTGTCCATAAGTGCACTTGGCACCAGGACACTCTAGGTCGACAGTCAATGATTGACTTTGTAGTCGTATCATCTGATCTGCGACCGTATGTTGCTGGACGCTCTGGTAAAGAGAGGAGCAGAGCTGTCAACTGATCACCACCTGGTGGTGAGTTGGATCAGGTGGCGGGGGAAGAAGCCGGACAGACCAGGCAAGCCCAAGCGAATAGTGAGTGTCTGCTGGGAACGTCTGGCTGAGGACCCTGTTTATGTTTATGTGTGATATGGACAGAATCTACAGAAAGATTCTTAGAGTATACACAATGTCAGGATCCAGCATTTCTAACTTTCCTGACACATTTATTTCTCATTTGACTGAACGTCTGCCAGTCCACAGGAGACTTTGAGCTCCTTGCTTTTGCTTATGCTAAACCTTTAGATTAGATTAGAGCTGTTTTTCATTCTGTATTTTTTACAGGGTTCTTGCATCGGCATGTTGGACAATGATCACTTCAATCTAGTGCAAATACACCAAGTCCTGTAAACTTTTGTGGCTTGTCTGTTTGGATTTTCTATCTGTTAGTGTGGATTTGTCTTTAATTTGTGGTGTCAGGCTGAGTGGGAGAAGAATGAGGTGAGCTAGTTTAAACCCCATGGAGACGACAAACACTCACAGTTAAGGTCATCCATGATTAAAACCTCAGGATGTTCATATAAAAATATGAGGTTGAGTAATTAATCGAGGGCACTTTGTTTAGCTGATGGAGTATGTTAGGCCCCAAACACCACCATATTATTACTATTTGAACATAGAGAGATGCCAACAGATCAAATTCTTGCAGAAGAGACACAGAATATAACACAAAAATAACAAAAATAGCAATCCCCTTCTCCTTGTGTGGTTCTACTCTGGTTTATTCTATATACACTGCAACCCTCAAGTGCAATAATATTGTCTAATTTTATCAGATAACCATGTTTCCGTTAAAATTGAAATAATAACGTTAGCTCACACTACAATACCCTATATGATTATTGTGCTCAAAATAATCCACAATAATGACACTATTGCAATGTATAGAAGTGCAGAAGAAAAAGTTATTTTCCATAATTAATAAAAAATATTGATAATCCAAGAGACAAACTTGCAAAGGATTTCTATGATTTTTCTGACACAGTGTGGAAATAATCGTAACAAGGGGTGTTGGTATTTCAAGCATTCAGGCTTACATCCTTGACAACAATGCTTGTCCATTTCTGTATTTTCTTTAATATATCAGCTTCTACCCAGAACACACTGATTACTGGCCAAAAAAAAAAAAAAATTTAAATGAAGACACTTCCTTTAATTTTACAGAAGGCACGTGTGTGTGTATTACACGTGTGCAGATACCCTCTGCATAGCGATGCCAGTGTGCAGGCTGACCAGCAAATGAGACATTTTCTGCTAATGAATGAGCTGGACTCCCACTGCAAGATTAGGTAAACTGTAACCACGCAACCTGTCAGATGACATTCACCATGGAACTGAGGGAGAAAGTCTCACAGTCTATGACCAATTTATCCATGTCATGAGTCAGGAGCAGTTGTTGTTTTGTTTAGCTAACTCCAGTCTGACAGTGTGGTGGAGGACAGTCGCGCTGGGTCTACTCTCCATGCTCTGTAACACAGCTGCAACTCTCACATTAGACAATATCTTTCTTTTACACTTGCAAACACAAAGCTCAACAGACCTATAACCTAATTAAGGTTGATAAGACATCACAATGTCGACAAATGGTCAACAGAAAGAAATACCACAGATTGGGGGTTTGCCATTTTCAGTCGAATTTGCCCTTGGGGAGTGAGTCCTTTGTCAAGGTGAAGGCCGATTTCCCAACACATGACTTTGAGAGAGTAATTCTACCTTCATTACTTCACGGTGAGACCACCGTAACTCTTTGTGTCTTGGTCTCGACCAACGCTCAGTGGTGTCAATGTTTACAGGTGTCGTAACTCTGCCTCCAGTTTAAAGCTTTATTGTTTTTAAACGTCTAAATGTTACGACTCCATTGTACTTTTCTGAGCTCCGACAGCGTCGCACTCCAGCCAGGGCACTGACATCGACAAACCAGCTGCTCCTCGAAGTTCCCAGGTCCAGGCTCAGTATCGGGTAACGGGTTAAAGCTGCTCAGAACTGGGAGCAGTTTAAAACACTGCTGAAGACCTATTTTTTTTCTCTTCGGCCTTCGGTCCCAGTTAGGTAAGATTGGCTTTTTCTTTTCTTCTACTTTTACTTTATTCTAATTTAATTGTAGCCTCATTGTCTTATTTATTCTATTCTACATGTCTATGGACATTTTTTATTATTTTTTATCTTAGCCCACATTTCTCGATAATTTATGCAGTCAGGGATTATTAATAGTATGTTTTTTGGAATTATTGTACAGTAATTTGGTCAGCCAAGGTTGTTTTTAAATGTGCTTTATAAATAAACTTTGACTTGACTTGACTTAAAATGCCCAAGTATCCATGAGAAGGACAACTTGCAATTAGTCTGCGGGATTGTCGGAGGCTACGTGTGTTGTGAAATCTAACTTAAATGAGTTATTTGCCTGGTCAGACAGAGAGAAATGAGGAGTGAGAGGCAGGAGTGCGTCAGTGACCATCCTTGTGCTGACACGGTCAATGGACATACTGACAGAAAAGCATAACAAAGAAGTGGAAGAAATAACACGCCTCACAGCCTTGATGAGGTCCCTTTTTGGGACTGCAACAACAGTGCTTGCTGCCTCAAAATCGCCATTCAGTTCATTAAACTCTCACGGAGACAGCTTCACTTCAGCTTTTCTCCCAGCGCCTGTTGTTTAAATGCTGCACAAAGAAAGAAATCCCAGAAAAGGCTTCCGAGCAAGAAGGTTGTGTGAGCAGCTGGCTGTGGAACAAAGAGACAAGTAAGGCTTTTAAATGAGTCTTCGTTTAATTCCAGGTTTTTACGATCACAGAAGCATTTCTCATCAGGGATGTGGCAGGTAGTCTCTCACAAACACACAAAACAAAGGGTGAATTAAAGAACGCTACGGAAAGCTTTTTTTAAGCCTATTGTAGCTCCAGTGTTTACATTATATCCAGGGGTGGTTTTACTGGAAGAAGACACTGCGGTATTGGTTATGTTAAGAGAACGTATCCCTGAAAAAACTTGTTACCTTGAAGTGCAGGCTGATATTACAGCACAGATACAGTCTGGTGCTGTGTGATGAAGAGACAGCGAGCAGAGGTGAATGGGGCTGCGTCTGTCTGGAACTCAAACTCCATTTATTACTCCCACTTTGTGTCCATCTGGTTGTATCACATAGCTTCAGTCACCTTTCAGTGGGACTCACCTCTGAGTGTTGGCTGACTATCAGTACTATACTAACAGAAATCCTGGCATCTGACATGAAAAATGGAAACCACAGACATCCACTTTTACACTTCTATCTCTTTTTAATCTAATATTCCTTCTCTCATTAATAATTCATTTGTGGCCTATGGTTGCGTGTTTTATGCGATGTAACAGAAATAGTTGTTACTGTTGTGCATAAAGCTTTAGTCTGGTTCTTTACAGGACAGTGTTAGATGATATGATGAGGAGCTATTTGATCATACGAACGCCAGGGATCCATCTTGTCCTGCCCTCTGAGCAGACGATCAAAGCCAGGGGAGAATCTGGGGACGAAGGACAAGCAAAAAACATGTATGTGAGATTAGGGACCGAAAGGCAGCTCGCGGGAAGGAAAGAGGGAAGCAGAAGCGTTTAAATCTACAGCTGAAAGCTTGTTTGCGTTGACCACGTGTTTCATGTTATGTTTTTGTCTTTTGTGTATCCTGCCGCCTCAGTGCAAGCTATACGATCAAGCAGAGCTCGAGAAAGAAACTGTGTCAAGGCTGAAATCATAATGAACAAAGTGGGATGCACGGCCCAGAAATCAAATAATCCCCAAACTTTCCCTCCAACAGCCTAGATTTCCTCAAATAAAGATAATTTGCAACAGAAAGACATGCATTTTTTTCAGATGTGTCTCAGAGTATGCGAGGCTCACATCACAGGCGGTTTAGAATCCTAGCAAGAACATGGTGGGGATTTTATTCAGAATATTGTGTCCAAGGGAGCAAAACTTGCGTCATCGTTTGGAAAACAGACTTAAACAAAATGATTGCAGAGCAAAAAGTTCATGCACTTCAATCAGTTGACCTGGCGAAGATCCGAGAGGGATTGAAACGTTGTCCATCGCACCCACGTTATGCTCGATAACCAACTTTCCTTAACACAAGTGCAACAAGTTGCCATAGTTGTCGGACTGCAGTGTGACAAAAAAAACAAAACAGAAATGTGTGTAGATATGAAGGTATTTGGGGAGACGACGACAGCACAAACTTAACTGTCGGTTTAATATCTGCAACAGTGCCATGCTAGCTAACAATGTCAGTAGTGATGTCACATCCCCGATGAGTCTGCGAGCAGACCCCGTCACTCTACATTTCACGATTGATTGCGATCAGCCTCATAATATCTTTAATTTTAGGAAGGTTTAATATCTGCAACAGTGCCATGCTAGCTAACAATGTCGGTAGTGATGTCACATCCCTGATGAGTCCCACATCCCCGTCACTCTACATTTCACGATTGATTGCGATCAGCCTCAAATTATCCACCCCCCCCAAGATTGTCAGGAAGGGATTGTCTGATCCAGAATCTGCCTGATTGTCCACCGAACTTCATCAATATGACACCCATATTTCTGGCACAATTTTCTTCATGCCGATAAAGGCAATTTTAATTCCTGGATATAACACAGTAAAGGTAAATAGTGACATTATTACATAAACAAACATGAGCACAATTAAATAAAAATGTTACTAATATATGTAAAATAGTATGTAGCTAAATAAACATTGTTTAAGTAAAGATAACTTTAATAAATATAGCAAAAATTAAAGTAGACCCAGCGTAAAATGTACACATTTGCACATTCATTCACATTCTAGAACAAATTTCTAGATTTCTAGATTATTATAAGGTAGATCTATTTAACAAAAAAAAAATGCATCTAATGAAATTTTTGCATTAAATTAAAATTGTTGCAGCCGCCTGTTTTTCATAGTGTTACAGTCTTTTCTTTCTCTTCTTTTTATCGAATGACTAGCCTGTAAATATCCATCAGTGCCCAACATTACAGAGCAGGACATCTGTGAGACTCTCCTGATGATCCTGATGTGTGTGTGAACATGATGACCTCTGTAGTGTCAGCCTGGCACACTGAACAGTCCCTCCAGATCTGGACGTCTGTAGCTGGCAGATAAAAACAAGCAGTTGAGTGTTGCATTGTTTCACATTGACAAACGTGCTCATTAATGTGCTAAAGACGGAGCGAGGTGACAACACTTAAATACTGCAGGAGGTAGGAAGTGTGTAGGTACCATTTGATATCAGTGGGGTAGCTTGTAATGTGTTTTCTTTGCTCTAAGAGCAGCGGTGTCAAACTCATTCTAGTCCAGGGGCCTTGATGTCAGGAGGGCTGGACCAAAAAAACTATAGCCTATTAATTGATAAATAAAATCACTGATAATTTATTCCTTTTTTAAGTGTATTTTAAGTCAAAGTAAAATACATCCCGAAAATGTTTTCAGTTAATGAACAATACACCTACAAAACATCATGTTTTATAAAAAAAAAATGTAATTTTAACTTGTTCCAGTTTCTCCATTCAATTGGGGAAAAGGGTATCCAGCGCTCTTATCAGGACAGGGTCATGTGATCGACACCTCTGCTCTAGAGCATCTTTGTGTCAAGCAAAATGTAATGCTTCAGCATGAGATTATATTTTAGACGATGGTGTTAAGTGTTCCACAGCAGTTTAATGTCATCAGTTGCTATGAGGGGTTTACGCTTCGGAGAGAATTCTCATTGTATTGGCAAGACAAGATGTCAGACAATCATTGGCTATGACTTTGCAGGAAAACTTGTGGAAAACTTCGGGCTTTCCAGATCTCTGACCTGACATGTAGTCAGTTCAGCACATTTGGGATAGACTGCATAGTCTCAAGTCTTCGGTATGATTCAAACCATGTGATTCTCAGATCATTCAGCTGCAGTTGAAGTCCCCTTTCCCATGCCACAACAATGGGCTGCTGGCTATATTCTGAAACAGACAGTTCACTCCATCATTCCAGCTTCAAGCAACACACAGCGTACGAGGGTGTGAAAGTACCGAAAGGTTCAAAGAGAGACTTCAAAAAGTCTGAGGGCATTTTGTACTAACTTTCTGAGAGAGATGAAGGTAGCAAACTGGCTGTGGGGGTGTGCAATGATTCTGTCTCCCAACAGCTACTTCCACAGCCTCCTGTATGTATCACTAAGCTGAACACACCAGGAGATCATGAATCACATAATTCTGTCCTCTTCTGGTGAAGATTGGAGCTTGTGTGTTTATTGAAACCACATGCCTCAGTGTCGTATGTGCTTATCTTTCTCTTCCATCATCTTTACCTCAGCGCTGTTGGACAACACATTCGCTACATGCTGTGTAAAAGGGCTAAAATGCATAAAAGATTGGCATCTTTTGAGTTTTAAAGTGCGTTTGGTCACATTGGAATTTTTCCAGTAAGATGCCACAAGGCATTTGTGAGGGTCCCCACTTTGAGTCCTTCTGTGACAAACTCTTACAGTGAAATAGTGTGTTTGTGACTTAACCGTAAAGGTGTAAATGTGTGATTATTCAGCACACTACATCAGCATGGAATAAATCTACTCAAATTTGTTTATTTGGTTCAACTTAAAAAAAAAAAACATTAGAAAACAGTGCCCTTTTGGCAAATGACTGACAGGAATAATTCTAAGACTCAAAAGCAAGACTCAGACGATACAAAAGTGTCTGAAAAGTTTGAAGGAGATCACTAAAAACAAGGGGCAAAAACGAGGGGCAAAAACAGGCACAGCTGAGATAAATTTGTCAACAGTTTAAAAGTGCTATGCAAGACGGTTGGTCTAAAACTCACCAAATAGGACGAAAGGTGAATGGAAGGAAAATGCAACAAAAAATTCAAATTTCTAATGGCCAAATCAAAAAAGTGCAATAAAAATAGGGTAATGGAAACATGCCTACTGACTGCGTGCGTCTGGGTGCAAAGTCATTAAAAAACAGTCTGTAAAACATTTGTTTAATACGGTATCTTCACAGCTGTTTAGTAGAAACATGCCACCGCAGGCATCTGCTCCATGTTCACAGACACTTCATTTTGAGTGTTGTTGGTAATTTTGTGAAAATTTAGAGCCGAAATATCTGGGAAATAAGGCCTAGGTTAAAAGCACTGGAGTTCTCCTTTGAGAGAAAATGTGCACCGTTATCGCCATTTGTACAACCCAACACTTGTCTGTGACTTCCAGAAGTCTGTCAAATCAACGCTGATGGTGTGAACACACTACAAGACCACATTTAGACTGAGATCATGGCCTGGGTTTAAATAAACTTTTCTTTAAGGTTAGAATAAGGCCAAGGTCAACAAAAATAAGCTCACAGCTGGAAAAGGGAAACAAACAGCTGGCATGTTTGGATCTGATATTTACTGGACCCACTTGCCCACCTCCTCCATCAGTAGCTCTGTGACAACATGAACCTCCTCTTTTGCTCCTGTCATAATTAATAAAGCTGCTGTAGAGCGCATCATGTCGACATTAACACGTCTTCTATTATGGCCCGCTCTGAAGTGACTCCCAGGAGGAGAACAGTCTCCAGCTCACATATCCCCCGTCTCTATGCTGGCAGGTTGTGTTCATGGATGACAAATTTACCAACTAATGAGATGTCACTTAAGAGATTTTTTTTTTGAATGCTGCGCCTGTTTCATTATGATAATGTCCCCATGCACAAGTGGAAGATTTGAAACTTTAATGATCTCTGAATCGAGATTTGTGGTTGCATATAATGAGAATCCACCTCGAATGCAAATGTGGTAGAAACCTGAAGAGCATTCAAACCATAATAAAGCAAACAGGTTCAACATAATGGATTCTATCCATTTATCTATCTACATAACAGCAGGGTTCAAGACACAGGTGGGTACGGTGTGATTGGAGCGCCATAATTAGATAATGCCTTTATTGTCCCACAATAGGGACATTTGCATTAGTAAGTGGCTCCCATAGTGTACAGGAACATCTGTGCCAAAGAATGGTTGGAGGTCCAAGGTCAAAATGGTCCACAACTCCAAAGGTGATTGAGAACGAGTGAGCTAAGATCCTGCGGTACTTCCAGATCCAAACCAATAAGATGGTAATGAATAATCAAATGGACATCCTGGTGCTCCACAAACGGGAGAAGAGGGGAAGTAATGGAAGCAACCCAAAGTGATATCAACATCAGGAAGAAGGAACGTGAGAAGCTGGAAAAAACAAAGGCTTGAAAAAGGAGCAGGAGAGGATGTTGGGGGTTAAGCCATCAGTGGTGCCAGTGGTGAAAGGAGGTCTCAGGGCTGTTACCCCCAAACTGGGAGAGTGGTTCCAACAAATCCCAGGACCAACATCTGAGATCTCTGTCCAGAAATCCAAGGAAGAGCTAAGATGCTGAGCCCTCAGGCTCCCAGGCCTCTGGTAGAGGACCTGAGCTTGAAAAAGACACAAGAGAGAAATATGAGCAGATGTTTGAGAGTTAACTGCCTGGATGAGATTATTATTACCTTCTTTTTTTTTATCCTCAGTGAGAAGGAAGGATCAACCACGGAATGAAATGCTTCTTAATTGTTCGGTTTATTCCAGCTGTGGGCATGTATTGCTATCTTTGTCGGGACCAATTTTTGCATCACTCCAGTATTCTGAGGATTTTTCAGTTTGGGAGGAGGTGTTGGCACATCCTGATAGCTTTATAGGGCGGTTTGATTGTTAAGACTTTGTTTCAGAGGCTCGTTTAGGTAAGAATTGAAGTAGGGTTTGGGGTAAAGTGTTTGTTGGGGTTTGTTGTGATGGTTAATGATGGGTAGGATTGTTAAAGGCATTTAGCTACTGAGGTGCTTTGAGCCTGCACCATTTGGCCATTACCATTTGCTGCTATGTGTTGTGCTCAGTAAACATTGTCAGATGCAGAGCAACGATCCATTTTCAACATGCATGAAGTTAATATATCAATTTTCCAGCTTTATTCAAAGTTTAAACATTTACACCTTGACAAAGTATAATTTCAGCAGTTACAAACACTTTGCCCTTCCAGAGGGGTGAACTATGAATCAGCGTTAACATAGACAGACTTTCTTTGTGAGAGCTGGCTTGACAAACCCTGAAGTTCCACTAGAAATGATCTAAATGGGTGTTTTGTGTGTCATTTGACTTTTTTTCTGCACATGATGTGAACCAATCAAATCATGAAGATTAAGAAAATAAATATACATGACAGCAAAAAGCATCACTGTTGCTGCACATGAAGCACAAATGAACGGCATTAGAAAGTTGATGATTGGGAAAAAAGATGTTTCCGACTGGCTGCCGAGTCCAGTTATGCTGCTGGTACCTGCAGTTAAAAGAACACAGATCAATTCTTCCACTGTTTTTTTTTACTACAGATAATGTTCAGCTACTAAAATCGTTTTGACTTTGAGTTGGGATTTCAAGTGTTAATAACAACTTGTTTGTGATGAAGAAGGTGGCACGTGCTCAGTTCATTTTATGCAGAAGAAGAGTTGAATGATGTGAACGTGCACAGAATCTGAAGCAGAATGCCTGAGTTGACGTGTCGAGCTAGTTCTCACACAGAAAGCCTGGCTCTTCTGCACCTGCTTTGATGTTCACACCTCTGACTTTATACTCAAGTCACAGGTTGGAGCACAGCACCACCAAATGTTCCCACTGTCAGTAACAGTTACACTCAAAATCTTTCACCTTCATTGTGGTTTCTTCATGAGTACGGAGTACAAGACTGAGAAGCCAAGGTGTGTAGGCCTGTGTGAGAAAGGTTGTAATAAAGAAAAGCCTGTATCCATGAACAGTCCAGTTTATTTGGAATACTGTCCGTTAACTGATAGTAGTAATCATAAAAATGATTGTTTTTTCATTGAACATTTCTAATAGCCTGTGTTACAATACATCATGAGCCGATTCCCTGGTTCAGGTCAGGGCCCAATATGGCCAGATTTTATCTGATCGGGGGATCGGCAATCAACCCGATCACCTCACCCGGATCATTCATGTGAGCGAGGATAATTTGCAGCAGGAAGGAAACATGTAAGCACCGAAACACCGTGGCTAAAATGTCAGCGGTGTATCAGCAATGACACACCAATCGCAATAAAACAATTCCCTGAACTTTACATCCCCCTGTGGAGATAATTCCCCTCCCTGTCATTATGTCATCAATAAATCACTGTGAACAACAAAGAAAGGAGCTTTCTCTCTCAGGACTGTTGTGACGGGGGACCAGGCAGAAGAGGGGCGGGGCCACGTCCTCAGCTGGACTTGTGTGCTGAAAACTTTATACCTAACCAGCCACACACAAGGACTCGTTCACCAAACTGTAGGTCCAGTTAAGCAGAAATGGCAGGAAATATAAAGTTTCTCAGTCTGTTTTCCTAAAAATGTGTTTTTTGCTGTATTCACAATGCTGCTCGAGGTATTGTTGCCAACAAGCAGAACGGGTCAGAAACGACACCCCAAGCACCATCAGACAGAGGTCAACAGGCCACAAGAGGATGTGTGCTCGTGTAGCCCCTGCTTTCCTGACTCTATTCCAGCAGACTGGACGGATGACACGGGGACTGAATTCAGGTTCATGGCATTTGTTTGTCTGCCTGCCGCTGATAAACACAAAAATAAAAATCGGTGGTGATAGTGAGGCGCGACGTGCGGCCAAACGCCCGGAGTTGAGATCGTCAGCAAGCAAAGGGGGCGACTAGCCTACAATACTTTAAAACATGAAAATACGTTTGTATTGCAAAATAAAACTCTACTCTATACCATCATTGTCCGTGCTTCTACATGCAGCATCTTACTATCATATAAACTGCCATGAGCCTGATTTCAAGTTTTAGTCAAACAAGAGCTACTTTTATGGCCTAGCATCTGGAACAAGTCGAAGAGCTGTTTTCGGATACATATTGTAGTTGAGAGCGTTACCAAGATAAGGGCACGAGTTGATGATCACCACCATGGTGGTGATAATTATAAAGGCCTGACCGCTATAATTACGGCTACCACCACACCAGGATGCTGTAATCAAGCAAAGAAAGGACCCTTGCGTAGATACAGACATATAGGAAACAAAGAAAAAGAAAAAGAAAAAGGATAACAAAAACATTTTACAAAAAAAATTGAAATGCACGCCGAGTGAAAATTTATTAATATATAGTCTTATTCTTACTTGTCACATTTTTAATAGAATTAAGTTTTTAGTAATTTACTGCTTCTTTTATTCTATGCACATTTGTTATTTTTTTATTAACCTTTCTGCAACGATTTCATGTCCACAGTTAGATACCAAATGTCAAAGCCAGTGTGTCACAGCAGCTGAGATTTCTTTCATTAGATTTCGTACCTTTGATCACCCTGAAACCGTTAAAGCCACCTTGGGATTAAAGCTTGGTCTTATTTATATTCATCAGTCTGGCAGGAATTCAGGCTCAAAGACATTTTTTCACTCTTCAATTATCAGAAAATGTTTGTTTCATAAGCATTAGAATGCTGTCTAATTACACCAGTGGAAATAACTGGAGGAGAATCATATCTTATCAAAGGAGCTGTTGGTCTTTGTGCAAAGGTCACGTAACAGTTGCAGTACAAACTCCAAGACCAATTCCAAGTGACATTCGTGACTCATTGGAAGGGAAGTTATTGTGTCATGGCAACATTCAACACATTTTTTCTCGCTCCACAGGTGACGCAGAAGACGAAATTGGATCGACATGTTTCTAAAGACCACCGAGATTCTCTCTTATCGCCTATAACCATTGTTGCAGGAGCTGAGTGTAGACCAGCAGCTACACTCAGAAAAAAGCACAGCAGAAAAAACCTGATTGTGTATCACTGTGTAGATAAAAAGAGAGAGGAAAAAGAGATCTGTGGTAAAACAACCTTCCACCCCTCCCAGAGCCCAGCTGAAGAAAGGGCGCATGAAACGTTGTGTGGGAAACATCTGCGTGCTTGTCTGTATAAAATTGGACATTTGAGGGTAAAGTCGTCACACATTAGCAGCTGAGACAGAGATATTGAACTATTGATAACGACAGAGTTTTAGGGCCACAGATTTAATTCATTTATTTTTTTTCAATGTGTTTTTTAGATTTTGAGAATAAAGTAATAAATTAACAAGAACAAACTCACAATTTCACAGGAAAAAAGTTATAGTTTTTGAGAAGAAAAAGTATTTTCCCCCAAATTTTTCTACATCAATATTTAGACTTTTTTTTTCATGTGAAACTCAGACTTTATTCTCCAATTTTTTTTCCTCTCTGTATCCGTAATACTCAGCCTAGCAATGGGCAGATGGAAACGCTGACATGGAATCTAACATTGGCACAAATTAAAGTTAGTTGCTATTGAACATAGTCCATCACTAAGATTCCACACAAGCCTCCTTCCTCACGTGGCTCCAAACATCTTCACGTTACCAATGAACACCACCACACTGAACCAGTCAGACTGCCCCGAGGTGAAGGTCCCCATCCCCCTCTTCTTCACCATCGGCGTGGTGAGCCTGGCTGAGAACCTTCTGGTCGTGGTGGCCATTGTGTGGAACAGGAACCTTCACTCGCCCATGTACTGCTTCATCTGCAGCCTGGCGGCCTTCAACACCATCGCCAGCGTCACAAAAACCTGGGAGAACCTGATGATCGTGTTTGCTGATGTGGGCCACCTGAGGAAGACGGGTTCCCCCGAGCTGAAGCTGGACGATGTGATGGACTCCCTGCTGTGTATGTCGTTTGTAGGCTCCATCTTCAGTTTCCTGGCCATCGCTGCGGATCGGTATGTATGTCTCTATGTATATCAGACTTTTATACACTGTGATGTTTTTCATACAATAGTGTTAATATGCAATTTCAACAGCGCGAAGGATGGACCAACAGAATCTCAATTTCAAAGACACCATGATCCCAAAAGGGTTTTCAGAGAGAAAAATGGCTTCAGTGACTGTCAAGCCAAACCACGTTAACCATTCTGTAGACTGTAAAACAGAGAGGACAGTGATTTATGTTGTTTTCTCTGCTGAGCTGGCCGTTTGTGGGCCATATGAGCAATTATCCTCTGCAAATATTTAAATTCATGGCACTAACTGCAACTCTGGAGAGAATTCAGCAAACTCCTGATAACTCTTGTCCCTCTGGTATGACAGCCCGTAATCCCCCACACAGTCAAGTGTGCATCTGCTTGCACGTCTAAATTTGGCTGTTTATTTAAACGTATCTTTCGCACAAGTAAAAACTGTAAGATTTAGCAAAAAATTTTCAAAAATGGTTATTTTTATAACATAATGTGGATGTTTTCATGCTACCATTATTTAAACTGAAAAAAGCAAGCTACTTAAACTACAGGAAGGTCCACAGGTGAAATATTATAGCAGTTGTGTCGTGACCAGTTATTGGAGTTGCAGCATTGTGATAAAATTTTGCAACCTTTTTATTTGCCCACTTGTAAAATAGCATAACATTTACTAGTGAAACAACCTTTTGTCAGAAACGTTGGTTTACCCGTAAATAAACGTTGAAATGGTGTCTGCGGTGGGTGCATAAACTATGTATGGAGGAGTCACTGAAGGGGGAACAAGTAAAGGGGAACTTGACTTAAATGGGGAGATCAGAGATAAAAGTTAAAGGCCAAAATTTGCTTTTCTTTCTGTCTGAACACACCTACAGTAAGTTCCGGTTAAGAGGAAGTGGCCTGTTTAAGGATGAACCCTAAGGTTTTGGCTTAAAATAAGTTATGTGCCACCCTTCTGTCGCATTTTACTAAATGGCGACGTGTAAAAACCATTATGTAAGTTAAAGGTGCAGTGCGTGGAAATTGGTGGCATCTAGTGGCGAGGTAGCAGAATGCATTCAACAGAGTGCTGTGGTCTGAGTCAAAAACTCTATGACCGTATCTCGTTTTGCTTCATCAGTGCCGCATAAGTAATATAAAGATTTGTCTTTACTTTCAGTTACATCACCATCTTCCATGCCCTGCGCTACCAAAACATCATGACGATGCGGCGCACGGGGGCCATCCTGGGCGCCATCTGGACGACCTGTGGCGTTTCAGCCGTGCTCATGGTGAGGTTCTTCGACTCCCTGCTCATCATGGTCTGCTTTGTAGTCTTCTTCGTCATTTCCTTGGCAGTCATCTACTTCCTCTACGTCTACATGTTCATGCTGGCGCGCATCCACGCCAGGAAAATCGCCGCCCTGCCCACCGGTGGCAACGTGAGGAGCCGGCACCAGCGGCGCTGGGGCAGCGGCATGAGAGGCACCCTGACACTCACCATCCTGTTTGGGGCGTTCGTAGTGTGCTGGGCGCCGTTCTTTGTCCACCTTATCGTCCTCATGGCGTGCCCCATGAACCCGTACTGCGAGTGCTACCGATCGCTGTTCCAGCTGCACGTGGTGCTGCTCATGAGCCACGCCCTCATCGACCCGGCCATCTACGCCTTCCGCATCCCCGAGCTCAGGCGCACCTTCAGGAGGATGCTGCTCTGTTCAAACTGGAGGTGGTGCTTTTAGAGGAAATCTATTGGCACTTTTCAACCTTTGTCTCCCTGCATGCAGTCAGCTTGACATTCATGAGCTCGCATAAATTTACACATCAATAATATATAAACCTGCACCCAACCTCTGCAGGGGATCAGTTTCCTTTTCTTTCTGCCTGAACAAGCAATGTGTAGCAGGCAAGCTTTTTCTGAATATATCTGTTTTTTAATATCAACATCTGTTGATCATATCTCTTGTTGGCAATCCAACATATTCTCTTTCTTTATCATCCAGGACTTGATGAAAAGAATCTCATTTCACATCTTTTGTCACTGTCCCGTAATCCCTCGTAAATCATTATCCTGAGCCCCATGAGAAACATATTTTTGTGTTCTTCCACCCCTCACAGGAACACAGTGCACCACAGCCACAGCTGCAAACAATGACCCAAAAACTGCTCACTCTCAGTTCCACTTCTGCTTCGGACACGTAAATAAAGATTTGATTCAACACGGGCAACACTGGGTCACGTCATCCGGGCCTCGTATTTATATTTGTACATAATGTCTCACTGAACGTAAACACAGCAGGTTCACCTCCGCTCAGCGTCACATTTTCACGTTCAACGGGAACAACGACTCACACGTATGTTGTGTGAATGTGCAAGGAGCTAGCACGGAGCTTTAGGGCCACATTGAAGAAATGTATTTGTATATTTTTTTTAAATTTTGAGAATAAAGTCGTACACTGAAAAGGTGCTGCAAGTTGTAAGTCTATTAGAAAAAAAGTCATAATCTTACGGGGAAAAACATAGAAGATTTATGAGAATAAAGTCATAAATTTAGGAGATTTTATGCAGAAGTAAACAAACAGGCAGGTCATTGGACAGCCACCAAAAAGAGTCAATTTCCTCTGAGTACTTGGCGTTCTTTCTTCAGAATAAACACAGTTTCTTCCTTCATCACTCCTGATACTGATGATAATGTGGTGCTGAATTTCTGTTTGTGAAACCTGTACTGAAGTACACCAGCCTCATTATGGCAAAGGGGGCTGTACTTCTGATATATTCGACTTTTATCTCATCATATTATGACATTTTTTCCTCTGGCCTTATTCTCAAAATCTTTTTTTTTTTTGTCACTGTGTCCTTAATACTCTGTCATAAAGAGCAACATGGAATGTTGTTGTTTTCTGTTTTTTATTTCATTAAACAGACCTATAAAGAAATGACACAAAGCATACAGTGTAACACCGGGTTTAATTAAAGCACTTTTCCATTTGGGAGCATGATATTGTTTACATTTCTGTGCATGTTCATACATTCCTTTGATGTAGTAATTGCGAAGCACTTACACAATAATCATTAAAGGAAGTTACAGCCAGACCGTCACAACAAGGGACAGAAAAACATCTTGATACTGTTCACGTTTGTTCCAAAAACATCTCACCTCACCTCACTGTTCATTTTCATACATACACCACAGATCAGTTTAATATAAAATACAAACATAACAAGTGATAGACTCTTTTTTAACAGCAAACGTTACTATGTGACGTGTGTTTACCACTAAAACATGATGCGTTGCATTTCTTTTGAAAAGCAGATGGTTGCCTTTTGTAATAAAGTTCTGTTAAGCTTGTTGATTTGGAGGTAGGTGCTGCTCACTCAGCACTGTGAAGGTATTTGTACATTCATGGACACATGTCAGGCAGTGTTATGCAGCCTGACATGGGGGGCATGTCAGGGTTCAGGGCTCCTCCAGGAGTGTGGCAAGGTGATCATTACCTTGTGTCCAGGCTACAAGTCCATCAGAGATTTTCACTCAAACCCAGCTGTGTCTCATTCTTTACAATACACACATAAACACAAGGTTAAAGGTCGACACAAGACTTCATATCTCATTGTTTTTCTAATGACAAACAATTTGCTTTTGTAAACAGTAGCCTATGGCCATGTACAGTAAATGGGTTCAAATATGAATGGAACTTTCATCAACTTCAACTTCGGTGTGAAAGTCCTTAATCATATGAGCTTGTGCTGATGAGAAACAGATAATGAATCCTTTCACGGAGACGAACACTGGTATAAACGGCCTTTTCATTCTCCGGTGCTGTTATCATGTCAGCGTTGATGCAGATGTGACGCTCGCTTGTCCAGATACGCGATGATGTAGCTGCAGGGGAGGCAGCTATTGACAGATAACAAATAAGGCAACGTGCTGTCGCAGTTCGTAATCGTTTTGCCTCTGTGGGAGGCAAATAATGAAGGCTGAATACAGTCAAAGATGGTAGACAGGACAAAGATACCACATTATAGGCTACGCTAGCACGCTTCCTATCTCCTACTACATCCAAATGGGGCATTTTAACAATAACACATCTGTTTTACTTTATGTGTGTTTTTGACGGGTGTCAGAGTTACTTTTGGCCCATTTTTTGGGCTGAAAAACGTCAATTTAGTGTCAGAATATTTCATTGATCAGCTGCAGGGCACACATATATACAGTACAGGAAATAACAGTACGGAAGGACCTCCACCATATTGGAGAACGAGGCAACAGCACTACGAAAAAATACACCAGAACTGCAGAAAACTCGTTTGTCACAGAGGTGCTCAGGCAGTACAAACACGCCAATAAAATTCAATTAAAAAAATGATGCTACATAAATGAGATCATGGGGAGTGACCCCTTCGCTAAGCCCCGCCCTCAAACAGCCACTGTCCTATGTTAGCAACTGTGACTATGCATGGGCTGTCTGATGCTGAGATTTTCCCCCCATTTTAATGGTCTCTTCATTCACACACAAATGAGACCGTGACTTGTAGCTCTCACATCCATATTGTAGACCTTTCTGTCTGTGTCTCTCTGATATTTTACACAAATTTGTTCAGAACCGAAGAAGCCTTTCAGATGAGAGGCGAAACGTCTTCAAACAAGATAAGAAGTCCAGTTGCTTCCAACTAAACACTCCAAGATTAGGATAAGATACAGCACACACAGCAGCGCTGAAGATGTTCTAACGATGGAAGTGGCAAAGATACGGTAGTAACATCTCACTTTGACAAAGTGAAGACCCAGGCAGGCGGATAAAAATAATGAGGGAAAGGCCAGAAACTGTTTTCTACAGAAGACGATTGGGGACAGGCATGAGAAAAACTTTTTTTTTTTTTCATTAATCATTTTGAGAAAACTTTGAAATGCCAAGAAAAAAAAATACAATTGCAAGCATAAAGTTTCAGACCTGGAGCCCACCTGAGCTCCACGCCTTCAGGATCAGAAACACCTTGATCAGTTGTCTTATTGTGTCATGTGATACCACATATCCTCTCTGAACTGCACCCAGCTGTAACCATGGATACCCTTCATTTATCCATTAGCAGCTGTTTCAGCTTCTCGAAGGCAGCCGTCCTTTTGAACAGATGCTGTCTTTGGCACAATCTCTTCAAAGTCCTGATACTGATAACTAGGGCTGTGCAATTGGACAATATATTCTGTGGGACAAGAGAAAATGTCTGTCCATAGATTTTGTCCTCTATGGTTATTTTGCCACCCTCGCAAAGCGGTGGCTGCGTCCTGCACTTGCACACAGCCCGTCAACGTGCCGCCTACAGTTATTTCAACGAGGGAAGGGAAGTGGTGTCAAAAGCAGCAGTAGTACCAGGAAGCATTTGTTGTCCTGTGACTGTGGAGGTCATTCACTGAACATATTTCGGACAATATATACTGTACAATTCAGATCATTTGCACTTACACGTCCAGATTTGGACCTGAATCAATCAAGAACCGTACGGTAATTTCAAACACCTTGTTTTTCAGCTGAAAACTGTGGTTTTGGGTTTAGTCACTTTTTCATTGTGAGGTGAAAAGATTGTTATGGGATATGTGGTTATTTTGTAAATTTTTATCCTAGATAAATGTTGTTATCATGATATGAAATTGTTCACATCAGGATAGAAGATTTCACTGTGCTTATGAGCTAAAAGAGAAAGAATTTCTTAGTTACTAAAGCTGATTCTTTAATACAGTTTCACCAGGTTATTTGCACGAGGTGTTCTGTAAAAGCTCTGGCTACAGTCTTTAAAAGCTCGACTTTAAAGTCTTGAAATTTATTGTGAAATGCGCAGTGAAATAAAATCTTTTTCATCTCAGAATTTTTTTCTCATGGCCCCAATTGTCTTCCGTAGTGTAACGCACTCTCAGATGAATCACAGCGTGCTTAATAAACATGGCAGCTACATTAGAAGACTGTAGATTAGCCTTCTTATATACATCTCATACAGCTTATGTCCCCCTTTCCAGTTCATAGAGGACAAAAGACTGAAATGTCCTTGATTAAACATCGCATGTCCGCCCAGTGCAGCGAGACAGTTCTTTAGTAGTGCATTCTGATGCTCCAGTGCTGGGCTCGATCTATTCCAGCCACTGGCCCGCCTCTCTCAATACTTACCCGTCATGGCGAAGATGTTGCTGCAGGCGTTTTTCAGGCTGCAACAACAGATGATCTCCTTGAAAGTCTTCCTCATCTCCTGACTCCTGAAGGCATAGATCAGCGGGTCAATCACCGAGTTGCACATGATGAGGATGAGGTACATGTTGAAGTGGGACATGAAGCACACGCAGTAGATGTTCCGCGGGCAGGAGATCATCAGGATCAGGTGGAGGAAGAAGGGCGCCCAGCAGACGATGAAGATCCCCAGCAGGATGGTGAGCGTGATGGCCCCCTTCATGCTTGCCTGCTGGTGGATTGAGTTGTAACCGGGCAGGGCGGCGATGCGCTTGACGTGCGAGCGCGCCAGCAAGAACATGTGACTGTAGAGGGAGGCCATGATGAGCAGCATGGCGAAGAACATGGACACCAGGCAGATGATGACAGGGGTGGTGTCAGAGTAGACGATGAAGATGATCCCGCAGCCGGTGCAGAAGGTCCAGATTCCTGCGATGATGCAGCCGGCTCTCCTCACGGTCATGATGTTGTGGTACCTCAGAGCATAGAAGATAGTGATGTACCTGCAGATAAAAACACGTCGACGTCTGAATCAGCCTCTGTCGTCTGAACGCGTCTCAGGTGCACAGTGACACAATGCCAATATTCTATGGAAGTCAATTTGTAGGCTAAGCGCATTTAATTTAACAAAGTATCCATCTAGGTTTTTTTTGATGTGAGTTGTTATGTTTAGGATTTATAGATTTGTCAAGAGCTGCTTTCTCTGGAATATAATGGAACTAGAAGGAACTACAGTTGTGATCATAGTTCAGTCAACAACAGTGTTGCTTCCCAGGAATCCTGAGCTTGTTATTCACAGATAAACTACAGGCTTTCCAGTGAGCAGTTTAATGTAGGAACTTTCTTTTTGCATTGTCACAGAAATGGAAACTAATAGCTCATAAGGAGGTCTGCTAATTTATTTTGAATGACTGTGTCACGATTCCTGACTGGAGAAACAGCAAAGTGCCATTTAATTCCACTAAATCGAACAGAAAGTACACATTTCTACAGCCAACAGCATTTCAAACAAGAGAGACAATTAAAAACCAAACAGGATGAAAGAATTAAAAGAATTTTTGCTTAGCTACCAGAAGAAAGTACCTCACCGTGGGAACAATCTAACGAATTAGGTGAATTAAAACAAGTAGGAGACTTCCCCCTTAATTACGGTATATAACATATCTCAAAACACTTTATTAGACCTACAGGAGGAGGAGGAGGCAACAAAGGGATTCCTGTAAGCTTTTACAGAGGGAAAAAGAAAAAGATGAAGGCCAAATAATGAAAGAGGAACCTAAAGAAACAGCGGGAATAGCCAAAGGTTGCAGGTTAAAGAGGGTAAAATGGATTAAATATTTATTTCTTTATTTGAGCTATATGCTAATCTACATCTGTTGTTCCTGGGCAGGAGACAGAGGCGACGTCTCTGCTAAGACAATAAAAACATTAAAATGACAAATGACAGAAAGAGAGAAAGAAACAAATGAACGCACACAAAACGTTTTAACTATGCAAAAACATCAGTGACATCAGTGTGATGAGGACATGACTGAGTTGATTTCATGCTCATTTTAAAATCTGTGAAGCTGTAACAGTTGTTGGCTCTAATGGGGAGGGACGATTTACCGAAGAGAATATCTGCGCTGTATTTTCACTCGCTCTTGTTATCCCAATGTTATGAAGGTAAACAGCCAAAATGCAGATAATGTCCTGTGAATGCATAACACTACGGCTGTAGATGAAGGGGCAATGTCGCGTTGTAAGTTCCATATAAGAAAACTGGCAACTCTCACTGCAACAATCATCAGTAATCAACAGCACTAGGTAAAGCATATATTTTTATTTTAGCATGAACTGTCCCTTTAAAGGCTAATCCAGGAATTTATTATTGCAACTTCACTAATGGGGGACAAAAGAATTAATTACGCAGAAATCAAGATGCTATAAACTTTTGTCCCTTGTCTGAAAAAAGAGGAGGCAACACAAAAGCATCTTTTACTGTCAATTCAACTCATATTACAGTCAATTCCTGGGAAATCTGAATGTCTGGAAAATGTGAAGGAGGTCACTTTCAAAACAAGCAAGAGCTATATTATGTGTTTATTGATATATAACACGCTATGGTTTGCCTTCCTTTCATCATACTGTAGAGCGCCATGCCAAATTAATGGAAAGAGAATTCTGTGACGGGAACATTGTCTCCTTGTTCTTGACAATTAGAGCCACATTAAATTGACCTTTACAGAACATTTTTATGGCAAAACATAAGCAAATGTACGTCAGTGTTGACATGTGATTAGCCGAACGAAAGGAACGAGCCTTGTTTCAGAGCAAAACAGAACAATTTCATTATGCACATGTAGTACATCCTGTGACAGTGACTTTCATTAAAGGGCTTTCAGAGAGTCCATCTGAATAGAAATGACAAAAGGTTGTTATCTGTGAGCTGAAATGGCTGTTGTCCCTGTTGCAACGTCGTTACCTGTCCACGGCGATTGCCAGCAGGCTACACATGGACGCGACCACGGAGATGCAGATCATGGAGTCGAACACGTTGTCCATCTGCCTGATGAGGTGGTCCTCCACTATCAGCTGTCGGTTGTTCAGGAGGTAAATAATGACGGTCTCCCAGGCGTTGGACACGCTCACCAACATGTCTGCCACTGCCAGACTGCAACGAGCAAGCACGTGCGGTTAATCTTTTTCTGTCTGGTGTTCGCACGACCAGGCCATTCTTGTGAAGGAGACATCTCTAGAACGCTTTGAGGGGTTCTTCTTCTTTGCACAAATGTCCACTCTGACTCAAGGATGAACCGGTTAGATTTTGGAGGTCATAGGTCAAAGGTCACTGGGGTCTCATGTGGGCCACACCTGATCTCAGATCAAAGTCGTTGACAATTAGTTTTGATCAGTAAAAAGTTCAAAGTCACTGTGACCTGAAACATTTTGAGCACAATATCTCAAGAACGCATTGAGGCATTTCTGTCAAATTTAGCCCAAACCTGTATTAAGACTCGAGGGCGAACTGGAGGTCAAAGGTCACCTTACATTTTGTGAGGTCACAGTATAGCCGAATTACAACAAACACTTCCCTCTGCTGTACTTTCACTGTCTGAAAAGTGGTCATTCTTCTAGTTTGTAATTATTTACTTGAAACATTTTGTAACCATTGTTTTTGTTCACGTTGCATAAGATTTTATGGACATTGTTGGGCGAAAACTGCTCTTTTCTTCTACGTTGACACTTTGTTGGCCATAACTCTCTGGCCAGGTGGAGGATTCCTATTGGTGGATTGCAACTATAAAAGGCCTTTTTGTTTGGTTTGTTTTAATGTGATGCTGAAACTCATTACTGATGGTCTTATATAACCATGCCGTGACTGTAAAGGCATTTTAATTGTGGCAAAGAGAACACCCTGGAGCTCCTATCATGATCTGTTAATGATTCATATCTTTATCAGAGGTGTACCTCTTGCTAACTCAATTTAGCCACATTTTCGCAAAGCAGTTCGGTTCAGTTCAGATTGATACGGCACACTTGGGAACAGTAAGCTCACTACAGGCGCATGTTTCCACTGGTGTCCGCACCATCACCTGGTGGGCCGGGTACCCTCACCGTGCCAGTTACATCAGTGACATTACAGAAACGTATCCTGACGAAGGAACCGTGACAACAAACAAAGGAAACAACAGAGGACATCCAGCACTTCCTGTTGTTTCTCGTCGGTTGTTTATCACACAAAGTCAACAGGGTCTGTTTGCTCTGGTTGGTTCCCCAAGCGAAGGGTGACAAAACTAGCACTGAGCTGAACGGAACCGTACTGCTCGGTGAAAACGGGGCTTTTGAGTCCAGGAAGCGCTTCCGACCCAACATTTCTAGTGTTAGCGCAGAAGTTTTAATTAATTCTTGTGTCTTTAATTGTTTTTTAATTATATTTTGAGGTTTTCAAAGATTCTACCACTTTTCTACAGTAGCATGGAGTGGTGAAGTCAAATAAAGTTATTTTAATGTAGATATCTCAGGATCTGTTACTCAGTGTTGTATTTCCTCTTTTATTTTGGTAGTGTCTTGGTTGTATCCTAGTCTTCCTCTCTGTGTCCCGCCACTCTCTCGTGCCGGATCGTCTTCTTCCATTGTGACAGCGTTCCAGCATCTCCTCATGCTGGTTCTGTCCCTTGTGTTTAGATCTGTTTGCTCTTCTGTCCACAGTTTTGGAAACAACTCACCAAAGCAATTTGGGTTTCATATGTTTCCCATTGAATAAAATGTATTTCCAAGTAAAAAGACAGCAGTGCTCTCAGTCACTCCGTGATGAATTACTTTAAAATACAGCAAAGAAATATCTGGCTGTCTAAGTGCTATATGGTGAGGGGGTTTTACATTTCAAGTCATGAAAATATTAGTGAGATACTGTCACAAGTAATTGCTGTGAATGTCAATTTTCTTTTTCTCTTGTGAGCTTTCTCCCTCCAGCCTGACACACAGTTCATCCGAGACATGTTTTATGAGGCTGAATCTCAAACACACTGCAGTCAAAACTGGAAAAGAGATGCATGTATGCCGTTATGTAACCTCTCTGAGGGGCACAAGCAGTTCAAGAGAATGAATACTCTTGAAATGAATTAGAAACACACGCTTGAAAGGGAAAAGGACGAGGAACGACCGATGAAAAATCTGTTGTCAGGACGGGAACTATTTATTATTATATACTATCATTATATATATATCACCTCAGACAGGAGCGAAATTCAGTGCATGTGTGAGCTTTTGGTTCGGACATTTATGCATGTTGAGGATTTCCGCCACCTTCAGTGTGTTACTGTATTTTTTTCTATTTGTACAAAAGTCCGTGGCAAAGGGAACTCCTCACTCCCAGAGAAAACACTGCTCCTGCAGCACCTGAAACACTTTATTGATAGCTCAGTATGTGCTCTGTGGGGTTTCGTTACACATTTGAATAAAAAGATGACAATAAAAAAAAAAAAGTTGAACTTTAGTTTGTTTTTTGGGGTTTGTACTTTGAGTCAGTCAGGATTTTTTAAATGTATTTTTTCATTAGTAACACGTGATCGCTTTCACACTTGACAACAGCACATGAACTAACATTAGATAATGCGGAAATAAGCATTCAGTATCACTTAATTAATCTCTCACGTAGCAGTCCTCGTGTTGACTTCAGTAGTTTCTAACCATACCATTAACATTAGTTAACACAGTAATGCCTTATATAATGCCTGATATAACTGATAGTCATATCAGTTAATTAAGACATTGAGAAGCATTTAGACACAGACAGCCATTTAATTCTAATAAGTGATTTAGTGACCAGAATTAAACATTTATTAATGCTCTGTGACCCTTATTGTAAATTTGAAAAACATATGTATGGCTTTAAACTATTGAAGAATGTATGAATTAGTGGCCACATTAATTAACTGTCAGTAAATGCTTAATACTGCGTTAATAAATGTTAATTAAGAAACATCCAAGTGTCAATCTTACCCTAAGAAATGAATTAGCAACGAACGAAAATCTTATGATCATTTTAATATAACAAGCTGCACAGTCGTCTTTTCCACTGGATGAAAACAAGCGGCAGGATGGCTCTTCTCACTTGACACTCTTATTGTGCTTCTGTGCTTTATAATTATTTATTTGATCAAATACTAGACAGCTGCTGGTTTTAGGCCCAGACCACCCTAGAATCATTAATAACTGAACCTGCTACCGTAAGAGATATGTAAATTCTATGATTATACTCATTCCTGTAGACAGGCGGACGGTATTTTTACTTATTTACCTGCAGACGAAGAAGTACATGGGCGAGTGCAGGTTCTTGTTCTTCACTATAGCTGTGATGACCAGGATGTTCTCCAGCAAGGAGATGATCCCCAGGATCAGAAAGACCTGTGGGAAGAAAACCAGCATTAGTCAAAATGTGAGAGCAAACAATAAAGGAACAAGTAGGAAAAAATACAACTGGGTCAGAAGCTTCTTTTTCTCCTAAATGTGATAGTTTTACTTAATTGGGGCTGTCATTATCTTCATTAAAATTAATCAGCGCACCAAAGTCTCAGGTTTGAAGTGAGGGGGAGAATTGCAGGGCGTTAGATTAGATAGGATAAGATAAGATAAACTTTCATTTGTCCCACAGAGGGGAGCTGTAAAGAGTAGATAGATAATAAATATTAGTGTAGAAGAAGAATGATGGGGAAGATCTTTAAAAACATTAAAAGTAAGATGTGCACAAAATGACACAGTGTAATAAAAAAACAAAGCTGAAAATAGGTAGAAGAGTCAGTGAACACACCATTGAAGTGAGCAGTTAATTGGATTTTACAGAACATAATTGAGCCCAGCAGAGCATGACGCAGTATCAGTGTCAATAAACTGAATGATAGCTGAAATTTAAAAAAAAAAAGTTTTCTTTTATTTCTTTAATCTTGGTCAGTCAGTTCCACGCGTACCTCCACGGCGATGTGCAGCTGCTCGCACGCTGCCGGTTTGGACGTGCTGGTCTTGTCTGGCAGCAGTGGGGCCGACGCGCTGTAGTTTTGCTGATAGTAGTTGTAGTCCCAGGTGGAGTTGCCCAGCATTCCCTCCCCCGGGTACGAAGACTGGACGGAGGCGTTCATCCCTGCTCTGGTGCAGATCACTGCTGCTCGACTCGGGAGGTCATGTCACACGCATGCAGGCTGCAGAGGGAACAAGTAGGTATTCCAGAACCACTTCAGTGAGTAAAGTGATTTTATCATTTACTAGCTGCTTCCTGGCAGGGTGAAGCAATCTCCTCTAGTCTCCACCTGGTCACTTAACGACCTCCCAAAACATAAATGCTAATTATTAATGTAATATTAATGTTTCTATCGTGGTCTGGGCCTAAAACGAGCTGCTGTCAGGTATTTGTGCTATTGAACCTGATAATGTTGCTTTCCCAGCCAAGTCCCGCCCGTTAGTATCAGGTCAGCTGCAGTTAAATTTGCACTTAAAATTTTTGAATTCACAAAAAAAAAAAAAAAAAAATCATAATTATTCCCAATTTAACATTGCTTCCATATTGGGGTTGATATTTTTGTTTGCAAATGCCTTTGTTAAATTTCAAATCTGTTCTGTTATATCGTCCAATAAAGAAACAAAATTGCTTCGGACACGCTTGTCCTAAGATATCTGTGCAAAGTTCTTCCTGTGTAAATCCCCCTTCCACCAGATCCAGGTTTAGTTATTTTGTCATCGATTCAAAGTGCTCAAGACGACACGCACAGGAGCAACACTGGGATAATTTCTGTACAAAATGTTGTTCTGCTGTTCGCACCGGATTTTAACCCTGCAGAGAAATCAAACACCAGCTCAAACACACTTGGCTTGGTCCTTTTGTCAGCATCTGCTGGTCTAGTTAGTTCCGTGTGTTTCCGGTTTCCTGCTTTATTTTGGTAGGTGTTTGTGTCTTCCTGTCTAGTTTCCCTCCTTTGTGACTGCAGCACCTGTGTCTGTCGACCCTTTTGATTGGTTAAATGATTACAAACTTTTTCCTGCGTCCTGGTCTACTTTTGGATTTCATTCCACCTGTACCTGACACACTTAGCTACAGCCTTTTTTTTTTTTTTTTACATCAAACTGTTTTCTGTAACCTTTCATATAGTCAGATCTGACTTCTGACCCGGATTCTGGCTCAGCTCTTCAATATTAAATGGCTGCCCATGACTCTGATCTCATTTTACATATTTTTCTTACATCGTTTGCATCGTGCTGACTCGAGATTTAATGAGACCACGTTAAAATTGATGCAGTAATATAAATATGAGCCCTGGGAAGCTCCTACTGACTGTTTATCTGCGCCCCAACGCATGCAGCACCAGTCAGAGAAGATTCAAGTGTCCAGAGTATTAAACATTACATACTAATGTTCATTCAATCTTTCTGTCCCTTTTTATTGTGTAAAACAGGTGATATGAGCCTGTTGGTGACTGACGTAAACGTAAAAAATGTACATAAACGTACAAAATGTACAACAAGGCAGCAAAGACTAAGAGTTGATAAATGGACACGTTTGTGTTAAAGAGGAAAATAATTCACAAATAGAGCTATACTGTATATTATTCAAATCTCAAGATGTTCAACCCTTTAAGGAAACGTGCCCTTGTATTATTTCCTCATTTCTACCTTTTACACTATTTGAAATGCTTAGATTCTCCGGGGTCTGTATTTTATATTAGATTGGTAAACCTTTTTTTCCCGCCCAGATGTGAACCTCTGCGGTGCTGATCGACCTGTTTGATGATGGATTAAATTCTTTCTGACATTATCAAGTTATTAAGTTTAACTTCCAGCCAACATGCTTCTACTGTTTCATTTCAGCTGCAACTTCTGCATTTGTGAAAAATATCACAAATACTTTGTGATATTTCATTGTAGTTACAGTTAACAGCGCACTTTTAAAAGGAAACACCAAACATTAAAGTGCTATCTAGCATATTGTACGGCTCTTTGTTATTCATTCAGGCTGAGGCGATATAAGAAGTGTGCTCTGCCACTAAACCCCTGTGAGACCATTCTCTGAAGTGCTGAGACAAACTGGGGGGGCTGTGAGATAAAAGGCCGCTTTCCTTCTTAAACAAGCTTTTTCATTTTTCACTCCAAGCTGTGTTGTTTGACAGCACATGCTGTCACGTTGTCTTAAGCATTTTATTCCACACTAATTAATTCCAAGATCAAGGTCGGCGAACCGGTGTTGGATTTGCTCAACGTTTCAACTTAATTGTTGCTTAGGAACGTAAAACCGTCGCTTTAATGGAAACCTCAGACTAATGGAACATTTTTCAGCTTGCATTTATGCATCAGCAGAGAAGTGAACAGCCACAGTCCGGATTGACTCATTAATAAGAGGAGAAAATTATTTCATCATTTAAGAGAGCACTTTATGAACCACAATGTGATTCACACACCTGCCTGCTGCTGCGCTGCGTTTACAGGCAGACCGTTGTTCCCCGAGGATCTGATCTGATTTGTGCGGCTATTGGAAGCTGTGGGGTCAGAGTTGGAGGCACACGTACAGCGTTTGATTCGAAGAAGTCCTTTTATTTACTGTCAAAACATTGCACACTAAGCACGCTGCACTCTTGGACAAGCTGCTGTCCTCATGTCCATTTCAAATGTGTTCAGTGTATCTCTGTCATGGTTCTGCCCTCTGCTTTTAGTTTGGTAGT
>KV751394.1:1904828-1934885 GCA_001698575.1 Mola mola
TGCTTAAGAAGTTCAAGGAAAAGGTGAAATATCAGAATTTTTGGGTTGTGGAAATGAAATTTATCTCAGGCCATATGAACATTTTGGTTACCACCAAAGGGCTGTTTGTGAACGTAACATTAAAGGAATTAATCTCACTATAGAGCAATGAAGCTGCCTTTTACTTCTTTCTATGGTTTCTATGACCTTCCATCCAGTTTACGTCATTCGTGGAAAGTCTGTTGCTTGGAGACCTACGGTTGAATTTGGTGTTCTTTAGACATGTGACATGTTCCATGACGAACCGACTCCTATGCACTCCCACTCAATTTGCACGTTCACGCAGACGTCAGCTGTAATAAAGGCCATCCCAAACCAATGAGCATGAAGTGCACACGGTCTGTTAAACCCTTAAACAGCGAATCCGCCTCAGGTGCTGGCCTACAACAGACTTTGCAGGAAGCTCACATGCATCAGGAAAAACAACGTTCAAACGGAGTTCCGTCTTTTTACTGTGTTGCGTTCAGGAATGAAACAAAAACACGAGAAAATCACTTTGTCCTTAAAGTCGCTCGACTTGTAACAAACCCACAAATGCCTGAATGCATAAATAAATTATATGCATAAATTATATGTTGTACAGTGCTTTTGTTTGCTCTGTGATTGTGTTGTTGCCTTCCATGTGTCAATGTCCCTCGTACAAGTGATTTTATCATTCTTGTTATTCACAATTAACATCGACCTGCCAGGGACCACAGCTGAAAATTAGCTTGTACAGCTAAATCTGGCACATTTACGTCATATCCATGACAGCAGTGCTCATATTAATTAATGTGCACTGTACCTTTAAAATAAAATAAAAGTAAACATAAATGTAAATAAATGGCTACTTTGCAACTTTCATTTATGTTTCTGTGTAATTATTATAAAAGGGGAAACTGCACCTGCTCAGAGTGCTCTTCTTTGATATTTCAAATATCAGCAATCAAATCAAAGTTTTAAGCCTACTCTTAAAATCAGAGAGTGTGTCTGCCTCCCGTACCAATGCTGGAAGATGGTTCCACAGGAGAGGAGCTTGATAGCTGAAAGCTCTGCCTCCCATTCTACTTTTGGAGATTCTTGGGATCACCAATAACCCTGCAATCTGGAAGAGTGAGGTTGTGGATGGGTGATAGGGTACTATGAGCTCTTTAAGATAAGATACGGGGGAAATATGGTCTCCGATCTTACTTTTAGTCAGTACACGTGGTGCTGCAATCTGCATTTACTAAAGAGTCTTTAAAATCTTATTAGGGCAACCTGAAAATAAAGAATATTTACAGAATAAAACAGCACATATCACAAAAGAATGTGAAAGGTACCAAAATCTGCCAACTTGTACCTCTAAATTGCACTTATTAACACATTGCTTGTTCATTCTATTTACAAAATGACACATTGAAACGCACGTTGTGTTATATATTCGATCACAGCGTGTGTCGGATGATTCGTGGGCCGGCAGCTGTGACTGTGTAAATGTCTTATCTTGTTGCCTGGGAAACTCATGGAAAAATTTCAGTTAACACATTTGGAGGTTGCTGTAAAATATATTTTTTGATTTCCTATATGAGAGAAAACTAAGTTCACTATTGTCTCTCATCATATTTAACGTACAGATGGGAAGATCAATCTTCTGTTGTTAAAACACTACAGGAAACACTAAAAAGAATGTCAAACCCTGTTATACAGTCGAAATCTGTTTTGGTTGCTATAATAAACATTTTGTAAAGATGCTTATTCTGAAGGCGTTTTGCTCTGATTAAAATGATTATGAATTTTCTCTATTCATGGAACGTTCCATCAACCATTGCAAAAATTGCAGCACAAGTTTTTGGACCTTCACAAGTGACAAACACATGACAGAGAATCAAAACTGAGCATAGAAAGAACAATAAAATGCAGAGACTTTTCTGATTTATTTTTTCTTCCACCATAAAAGCTTTTCATTATTGTAAATTAATACACTAGTAGACTTCGAATTAAAGCCAAATGCAGCCTCTCTTTTACAGTAAGTGAGGAAGCACTATATGCTAGTTACAGTCACTTTGTTATCACAGAAGAGAATCGTGGATCCGAAAGAACAAACTACATCTTCTCCTCCCTGCAATGCTGATGAAACTCTGTCTCTGATCTGTTTTACCAGATAAAAAGCTTCGTTTAGCTTCAGAGATGTTAGAAAGGCACTTTGAGACCAAAGGCAAGAAAAGAATGCAAAAGATCAGGATGAGAATAATCTTTTCATTTCTTATGAACCGCAGCAGATTGTGGATTTTCTTATGACATTTGCTTCTGCTGTTGCTCTAATACAAAATGCAAAGAAATAATCAGGTTTGATGACTCACCAGTTAAAAAGCGACGGGAACATAAAAAATATGTCCTCTCCCTTAATTAGATCATTAAAAGCTTCCAGTGACTCTGTGGAGCTAATCAGTTTAGAAAAATAAACATTAGGGAGCTCTGGCTGCAAGTCTAGTTGCCACACAGAATATCTAAACATGGTTAATGTTGCTTCCCGGATTCATTTTTATTTATTATTAAGTGCCTCTTTCACTTTTTCTGTAGGCTGGATGGATGAATTTGTTATATCCGGATGGATAATTCATCTCTCTCTTTTCAGAGAGAAGCTCTGCTTATTGTGTCACAGGAAGGTTATGTAATGTAACCTATCATGGATAAATGAACAAGAAAGATGTTTGTGTTTGCAGCTGCTGTTATTCAACAGACCTACATTAATGTCCATTGATTCAAGAAGAATGAACAACCAAAATCAAATCGAATCAAATTTTATAGCCCAAAATCAAAATTTACACATTATCTCACTTGGCTTTGACAAACTGTACATATGTGACATCCTCTGCCCTCAGACCCTCGAACCGGGTGAGGAAAAACTTTAAAAAAAAACTCTAAACAGGGAAAATAAGAAACCTCAGGAAGAGCCACAGAGGAGGGATCCTTCTTCCTGGGACGGACAGACGTGCAATAGATGTCACTTGTACAGAACACAAAAACATGATAACAACAGTTTACTAAGAATGTTTGAGTTCATATGAGTCTATAAATCCAGATATAGTGAGGGTATAGTATGTTGGTCTAGAAGTCATTGTAATCCATGGGCTAGGCTGGGCCATCCAGCCTAGGATCCAAGTCACAGGATCCAAGTCACAGGATCTCCTGACCTAATGTGGCCAGGAGGCATCAGGCAGGACCACGGCAGCAGAAAGACCTCGAAAAGGACTTAGAAAGACCTGCAGGATGATAAAGCACAACGACTCCGGGGAAGAAGTAAAGTTAGTGTAAGGATATGGACATTTACAGGAGCAGAGAAGGAGTCGGAGTCAGAGGGGGGAGAGAAGAGAGCTCAGTCAATCATGGAGTGTTCCCCCAGCAACCTAAGCCTATAGCAGCATAACTAAGGGCTAGATAGTAGGTGAGGACAAGGATTTTAAATCATATCCTGGATTTAACTGGGAGCCAGTGCAGAGAAGCCAGTATGGGGGAAATATGGTCTCTGATATTAGTTCTGGTCGGTACATGCACTGCTGCATTCTGGATTGACTGAAGATTCTTTAAAATCTTATTAGGGGAGCTTGAAAATAAAGAATTACAGTAATCCAGCCTGAAAGTAACAAATGCGTGAACTAGTTTTTCTGAATCTTGTTGAGAGAGGATGTTATAAATTGCCCAACAATTCATATATTCATACATTTATGATTAACATGAAGCTCTCTTAGAGTGTGGTTTAGTGCTTCAGACCTGTCATTTATTAATGATTTAGTAAAGTTATGCATCTAAACAAGTATAAATGTGCAAATGATGCTGTTTTTAACACTAAAATTAATCGTTACGGTCCTCAGTGGCCTGATTTTTACTGTGGTCAGGCTCTGTTGCTTTAGTTTGTTTTGAGTCAGGTATTATCTGTTTGGCGAGCCAGCTGTGGGACCTCATTGGCCACACACATCCCGTCCTCGGTCAGCTGTGAGGACTCTTGTGCTGTCCTCACGTCCTCGTGCCTGGCCTGTCCTGCCGTCACACCTCGTGCTTTAGTCGCGGCAGCTGTGATTGCGCCAACATTCCTCTCAGTAACAATGTCCTTGAACATGTTCCAGGCCTTTTTTGTATCTGTCTGTGTGATAATGAGGCTCTAATTTCTGTTTGTTGACTTTTGTGATTTTTTATTTCATATTTTGTTTTATTTCGTGTACACATAGACAATTGGAAGTCTAAGGTAAACAAAGTTTAGGGGTGGTTGCGAGTAGAGATGGGTATCGGTACAATTTTATCGATACTGATGTCAATATCAAGTCTGCTTACTTATTAATAAATCTTATTGATATCTAAGTAAAGAAAAAAAAGTCATGACATGAACAAATTTGAGAAAAAAAAATCAAGTTATTTTGTTTTTGCTCTAAAGTGGGCAACTCCTTCTCGCTGAGCTTCTTAGAAGTTAACTAAAAATCTGCAACATGACGTCACTGGAACAACAGAGAGGACAATAAAGCATCTCTCCTCATCCAACAACAGATTTTTTTTCTTTATCAACTGAAAATTTACTAAACTTTAGGAATCAACCTGTCACACTCCCGGATTTATTAATTATGCGAGGCAGCAATTTTCAGTTAATCTTGCTGCATGCAGCAGATTTCTGCAGCAGCAGCCAGAGATGATGGAGGCACGTCCCCGCAGCGAATTCATGCTTGTGCTGGTGAACCAAAGTGCGTCTCTCCAGACTGTGCCAGAAACAAGAAGTTCACCTGGTCTGAGCCCATACGGAGCGCTCACACTGCACTTGTGTTTCACCAGGTTTCTGGTGTTGCCTCCTTTACTCGTGACGACACTCGGATACAAACTGCATTTAGCTGCACCGTCGCTAAATGTGACACAATTCGACGTCTTACATCAGCGCCTGGTACCAAACTAATCACGTACCACTTAATACTGGTTTTGTGTACCCATTCCTAGAAAGTGTTAGATCAAGAAGGCCGACTTTTGTTTTCTTTTGTTGGCCTCCACAGGAAGAGTAGTTATTTGGTTGTTGTTGTAGGGAAGCAGGGAACCATAGCTGGAGTCTATTGATTTTTGTCGTGTTTATGATTTGCTGCAACCAGTGGCCCACTCCCTTTAATCTGTTTCATCGGATTGCCAATTTACATGGTTTGTATTCCTCAGTTCATTCTAAATAACTTACTGGAATAATCGGTTGCGTTTGGCCTTATGCTGCTTCTCCAGGCCCTTCGACTATCACTGAGTTGTACATCATAAAGATCTTAAAAGTCAGTAGGAACTAAGGAGCTTAATATACCAAGACAGAAGAAGTCTTAAAAAGTAGGGCGGCGTGCTGGAATTGATAAAGGGCTTTTGTGTAAAAACACCTTCCCTCGTGCAGCGCAGAGGGCAGAGTTCCAGAGCCGAGGGGCCCTGACCTCAAAAGCAGGGTCACCTTTCTTCTTGAGGGCTTCCAGCAGAGTTTTGCCGAGCACCCAAGGCTGCCAGCCGGCCCTTGAATTAAGGTAGCCTTTATCAGACGGGTTAGTGTTAGGGTTAACCCCAACCCTGAAGAAGGAAAGTACAGTCCGTTACAGTCACGGACATCAATAGCATCCAGACAACTGAGCTGCTGGCTGCTCACCTGCGTGCAGGTGCAATTATGTAATTCTTATTTACGACTGCATGCTATTTACTACATAATTTGCCTTTAGGTGGTCATGAGTTAGTGTTCATCACATGAACTGAAGCACAAGAGCTTAAACACTCACAGGACCCCTGCAGCGATTACATATTAAAAAGTCAGGCAGGCAGTCAAACAAGGATGACTCAAATTGTCTGGGGCTCAACACACTAGTGAGAGACCATATGTAGGAGAATGTAGGATGTCACGTGCTTCAGTGGGAAAAATCCTCAATGTGTGGCTCAAGTAAACATCTTTCAATTTGTTTAGCTGAAAGTAACCATGAGAAATTAAACAAGGCACATTGTTATTCTGCACAGTTCCTCGGTGTGATCTCATCGCTAATAAAAAAGAAAAAAAAGAAATGTTTCACACTCACTGCAAAACAAAAAGGCCTCTACATGATACCGCAGCGCGTTTCACCCCGATTAAAGCATATTTCAAGCTTCAGGCCATGCTCACTGCTGACTTTGGTAGAAGAATTGGCTCAGTGTGATGGTATATGTCTCTGATGTTATCAAAGTCATCCATTCATCAGAGGTATATTGATTATTGATTGTTGGGATACAGACTTTTAGCACTCCTCAACAAAATTTTTTTGTTTCCTCCGTTTATGTACTGTGGCCGTGGTAATTTGTTGATTTGAACGATCTAGCTGTGGCCGGGTTAGATTCACGTAGTGCATTTAAAAAGCATCGTACCACTCTGGTGCTGTGACAACAACAAGGTTAAGTTTTCAGGTCTGTGTTTGTCTGTCAGGTTGCAGGAGTAGAACAATAGATTTGAAATTACTAGATGGATTTCAACAAAACTTGGTGGAAAAATGGGGAGTGGAGCAAGGAACATGAAACATTAAATGTGGGTGTAGATCTGGATAAAGGAACTTATTTTTGATAATGAGCCGTATTTAATATGTTTGAGGACCCAGGAGTGGAACCAGAGAGGAGGTTGGTTTTAACTGTTTTATTTTAAGATCAATTAAGTCGTAATGGGAAGTGATTTGTAGAGGAGAGGCAGGCTGGCTGAGAGTGAGGAGGAAGGACAGGAGAACGATGATTAGGAAGATTATCTTAATCAGAGTTGTGCTCACAAACAGCGCATGGAAACTTGATGACTAGGAACCATGTAGACTGACGGAATAGTATGGGTTAATGTTAATCCAGACTATTCTATTCCCTAACACTAGCGGGGCTGGATTGTTACCTCTATGCTGGACTATAGTAATTCAGAATGCTGCTGCTCGTTTACTGACGGAGCGTATTGCTCCTGTTTTAGCTTCTCTACATTGGCTTCCTGTGAAATCTAGAATAGAGTTTAAAATCCTTCTCCTCACCTACAAATCCCTAAATGATTGTGCGCTGTAATGTCTTAAAGAGCTTAAAGTATCTTATTACCCAAACACTTCACTCACACTCACAAGACACAGGCTTACTTTTAGGATCTCCAAAATTAGTTTGGGAGGCAGAGCCTTCAACTATCTGGCCCCTCTTCTCTGGAACCAGCTCCCAATTCAGGTCCATGGGGGAACACCATCTTTATGTTTAAGAGTAGCTTAAAACCTTCCTTTCTGATAAAGCTTATAGCGCTGGCACAGGTCGGCACATAGCTATGCTGCTATAGGCATAGCCTGCTGAGGGAATTCCCATCATGCTCTGAACTCCTCCTACTCTCTCTCTTTCTTTATTCACTCCTGTCACAGTAATGCATTTTACTAACTTCACACCTTCCCCGGAGTACCTGTGCTTTTCTTGTCCCAGAGGTGGACTTCGTTCTTCTGTCTGCAGCCAGTTGACTGTCGGAGATGTGATCATGGCGCTCTGGAATGAGGATCAAGACTAAGACTAACAGCCAGACTAAATATATGTATTTGTTCCTTATCATAACACTACATAACTGCTGCTGCATTTGATTATCGTTGATTTAAGAGACATATTGTTGATTAACCAGCTTTGAAAGTAGAAGTCATTGTGCTGGGCCCCAAACACATTAGAGACTCATTATCCAGCAACATAGTTAATCTGGATGGCATTGCCTTGGCCTCCAGCACCACTGTCAGAAACCTGGGTGTTATCTTTGACCAGGAGCTGTCTTTTAAATCACATGTTAAACAGATTTCAAGGACCGCCTTCTTTCACCTCCGTAACATTGCTAAAATCCGGCACATCCTGTCTCAACAAGATGCAGAAAAACTAGTTCATGCGTTTGTTACTTCCAGGCTGGACTACTGTAATTCTTTATTTTCAGGTTGCCCTAACAAAATTTTAAAAACTCTTCAGCTAATCCAAAATGCAGCAGCACGTGTACTGACCAGAACTAATATCAGAGACCATATTTCCCCCGTACTGGCTTCTCTGCACTGGCTCCCAGTTAAATTCAGAATATAATTTAAAATCCTTGTTCTCACCTACAAAGCTATTCATGGTCAGTCACCATCTTATCTTGAACAGCTCACAGTACCCTATCACCCATCCAGAACCTTACGCTCCCAGGATGCAGGGTTATTGGTGATCCCAAGAATTTCCAAAAGTAGAATGGGAGGCAGAGCTTTCAGCTATCAAGCTCCTCTCCTGTGGAATTATCTTCCAGTCTTGGTACGGGAGGCAGACACACTCTCTGATTTTAAGAGTAGGCTTAAAACCTTCCTTTTTGATAAAGCTTATAGTTAAGGCTGGCCTATCTAGCCCTTAGTTATGCTGCTATAGGCTTAGGTTGCTGGGGGAACACTCCATGATTCACTGAGCTTTCTTCTCTCCCCCCTCTGACTCCGACTCCTTCTCTGCTCCTGTAAATGTCCATATCCTTACACTAACTTTACTTCTTCCCCGGAGTCGTTGTGCTTTACCATCCTGCAGGTTTTTCTAGGTCGCGGTGGGAGGTGCTGCTGTGGTCCTGCCTGATGCCCCCTGGCCACATTAGGAAAGGAGATCCTGTGACTTGGATCCTGTGACTTGGATCCTAGGCTGGATTTCCAAGTGCAAATCGGGACCCACAGATCACAATGGCTTCTGGATCAATAGACTACACCTGCTTCTGGATCACTACACTTCACATATCCCTGGATTTACAGATTCTAAATACTCTTGGACTCAGCAACACTCAGATCTTACTACATTGAGTACAAGGACTCCTGGACCAACAGAGTCCACCTGCGTCTGGATCACTAGACTTTCCATACATCCGGACTCATAGAATCCACAGACTCTGGGACTCATGGATGTTTTATGCATTCTAAATGAACTGTTGTTATCATGTTTTTGTGTTCTGTACAAGTGACATCTATTGCACGTCTGTCCGTCCTAGGAAGAAGGATCCCTCCTCTGTGGTTCTTCCTGAGGTTTCTTATTTTCCCTGTTTAGGGTTTTTTAAGTTTTTCCTCACCCGGTTCGAGGGTCTAAGGGCAGAGGATGTCACATCTGTACAGTTTGTCAAAGCCCACTGAGATAATGTGTAAATTGTGATTTCGGGCTATACAAATAAAATTTGATTTGATTTGATTTGAAGTAATGAAAAATGCTTTTATGATGTATAGATACATGTGGTTACACACATTTCTCTGTGGTATTATGATGTAAATCCCAGTGCTTCATCTGATTAAGAAATCTTCATCATTGCATCATAACTATTAAGTGAGCGACAAAGTTTGTTTGTACAACCAGACAATGTTATTGAGCACTATTTATCACTTGAATTCAACCCTCAGGGGTCTGAGGCCAATCTGAGATGATCTTGTGATATTTTAATACATTTCGAACATGGTGATTCCAAAGTGTTTCAATTCATAATTTTTTTTTTTTTATTGATTTATTTTTTAAGACTTTGAAAATCAATCATTTGAAAAAAGTTGTAATTTTACAAGAAAAAACTTAATGAGATTTTAAGCAGGTTGAAACAGAACAGGCAGGTCCTTGGACAGCCTGGACAGTGGAGTGAAGTGAGACGGTGAAGCGAACCAATATGAAATGGAAACTGCCATGACATGTTCTTATCACGAGTTCAGCGAGTGATTGGTACCACGTCTGTGACACGCTGAATCACCGGAACGCTGACGTGGACCTCCTTCTATCTTATAACATCCTGAACTCTGACTGACAATCTCCTCTGCTCATGTTGAGCAGGTTCTTCTGAATGTGGAACAGCAGCAAAGGTTGGCATTTTATTAGCAGGACCAGTCAAAATACTGTCATAAACACTACCTGACCACCATTTCACAGCAGACAAAAGGCACATGTACGCTGTCTTTTCTCAGCCTCACCGTCTGGACAGGAGTTAATGTCTCTGTAGGTCGATCACAGCTGCATCAGAGGCAAACCGTTTTAGTAAATGGCTTCGCCGGCAGATTGGCTCAGCTCGGTGATGTAAAGATGAGCGTGTGAGACACACGTTTTAAAAAGAGCTGTCGGCAGTGAACAGGTAACGCCATACCGAGAAAAAGAGAAGCTAAGAAGATGTCTGGAAATTGTGGGGATGAGGAGCCTGGCGAGGAGCTGTTGTTACTGTCTTCAGCATACTCACGGTAGGTCATCTAGATTGTCCCCAAGTCCACATGGTTTTACTCGTGCGAGCGCTCCATACTGTGCTCAAGCACGGCGGCCCTGGAGGAGGTGTGCTTCAGCACGGAACAAAGTGTGAGAGAGCCCTAAATCGCCAGGAAGTGATGACTTTCATCCAGTATATTTAAAATTCTGGACCCTGTCTGGAACGCCACTGTTTACAAAAGGGATGTAAATTCAGTGAGAATCATCCAACTGTGCTAACCACCGCCCCTTCTAAAAATGGCTGAGGCTATCGACTAGCTGGAAAAGAAATGTATTTTCATTAGGAGTTAATGGTGAAGACAGAATTGAAAGGAGAGGAACTTTTTTCTTTAATTAAAATTAGTTGAACAGAAGTTAGACTGACTAATGTTCAAATTTGTCCTTAACAATAAATAAACAAACAGCTGTAAACAATAAAGTGTTTGCAGCTTTTCTATTTGCTGGCCCAATAAAAACAAAAAAACAATGTGGTTTGGTTAAATTAAACAAGTCTACTAAGTTAGTTTTAGGAATTAGTAGTTAAGTTAAAACGTCTGTAAATTAAATCCTGCTACATGGGAGAACTACGTCATCTACTGTTGTAATTTGCACCTGCATCAGACACCAATAGTAAAGGATAGTAAATCACATAATTAACAGTGCAATAAAGGGTTTTATGTAATCGAAAGGAACTTGTTCACTGGTGTAAACAGAGAAATAGGAACCATTTGTAAAAACAACAGTTTTAAACTGCTCACAGTGATCAGCCATGTTTTCATGTCGATTTCGTTGAGGTGCATCGTGGGACCTCCTGTGTGGCTTCCAGCATATCCTCTGGATGGATACTGATGGTCTGACAGATCTGCACTGTTTAGGTGAGTTGTGCATGTCAAAGTAATATCCACACGGATGCCAGGACCCAGCAGAACGATCAGTGTTCTTTCATCCTTCTGTGAAAGTATTTTTACATTTGGCACCCAATAGAAGGGTCTATATCAATGCTGCTGTGACAGATTCTTGCGGTGCCCTCTAGTGGTCAAAGAAATCAGTGTGTGCAGGTAAAACAACCTGAAAAGAAATGCATTTTATGGACTTAATTAACTATTCTGATGCAGAGTGAACAGACTTCCCCTCTCAAAACGAGGGGGACTGTTGGGGGAAATGTTCTTTTCAGTCTCAGCACAGACCTCCTGCATTACTGTAACTCTGTTCTCCCTCACATCCTACCATCAGCATCTTCAGTCTCTGTGCTGCCTCATCTCGCCGGTTCCCATAGATTGGGATTGGAACTGCTGCTCCATTTTTACCACAACTATAATTGCTATAATCACCACCTCTGTTATCATTATGACGCTATTATTGTTATTACCTGCGCTTATATAACTCCCCTCAGTCTGTCTGTCTCTCTCAGCCCAACAGTTCTGCCCTGATGCATCTGCCTTCTTAAAACGATGGTGAAGTTTCACCAAGCTCTTGCTGTCGGGGGGAAAGTTGGATCCCTCTTGATGAATTAATTAGTAACTAATGTATATGACAATGAAAGAGCTCCTTCTAGACCTTCTCTACTCCGTTAGTAAATTGGTGCAACATAAGTGAAAATGTGACCATTATTGGCTTTTTCCCACCATTGTAACCGTTAGTTTTCTAGTTGACTCCCTCCTGTGATAAACTGTAGATGCTTCTTTTTTTTTTGCAGGTCGTTGGAACTGGCAATGAACACCAGTGTTTGAAATGATGCGACAGGTCCACAATCTGTGACGTGTTCCTTCGGATCGATGTGGTGACTGAGGGTCCGAGCACGAGTCGGATCAATTACTCCATCAAACCGCTCAGTGTCAGTCAGTTTTTGACTTTGTCATGTCGCACTACGACAGTCATCATGGCTGCAGATTTCTGCTGCCAGCTAACAAGCTAACAAAGAATTTCCCTCCGGCGATTAATAAAGTAATTATTCTGATTCTGAAAGGAAACAGTGGAGGACATCCCGCATTTCCTCTTGTGTCTTGTCGGATTGTTTAACACACAAAATAGACAGGTTCTGTTTGAGAAAAGGCTGAACACCGCCAGGAGAAAGACAGCCTTACCGCCGCGGGGAAGTGACGAGTCTGTGAGCCAATCAGAGGCCTGCAGTGGCTCTACCCACCCGTGGTGAAGCTCTGGTAGCGAAGGGTGACAAAACCAGCACGGTACGGTTCACTTTTAACGATACCATTAACAGCTTTTGACAATAGAAACACCATAAAATGCAAACTGTACCGAGCCGAACTGAGCCGTACTGCTTGGCGGAAACGGGTCTTTACCCGATAACTAGCAGTTAGTTCCTCATTCACTCCTCATGTGTCCTCTGGTAACCACTCAAAATGATGTGAACTTTATTGTAAAATGTTCACACAGAGATTCAGCATGAATTGTCCTGCAGGCGATTACGTCAGAAATTGATCATGGAATGATTTAATGTACATAAATAGACTGTTTACCTGTGAAATCTATTATGTCACCTTGGTCGTCATCTTTGCATCACAGGGTTTCATATCCAGCACGCCACTCCGAGAAGTTCCACTTCGTTACAACATGAAAACGACTCAGATGGCTCAGCTTTCCTGTGGAGGTAAACACAGACACAGTTCCTGTGTCTCTGCTGCACAATGTACTCGTTCATTATAACGTCCACGGTATGATGTGAACATGGTACCAGTTGCTGCTTTAACAGGTTCAGCTCACTGCCTTCCCCCACACCTCCCCCCTCCAGCCCCCGTAGTGAGCCCACTGGACCAGACCCCCTCACCAGCACAGCTCACTGGACAGGCTGGTGTCGGCCTACCGTGGGCCGTCGGTGGGATCGTCTCTGGACCCTCTACAGTTCGCCTACCGGTTGCGTCTGGGGCTGGATGGCGCCGTCATCTATCTACACTCCCACCTGAACGCTGGCGGCGGCATTGTGAGAATCACGTTCTTTGGTTTCTCAAGTGCCTTCAGTACCATCCAGCCTCTGTTAGTTGGTGAGAAGCTGAGGCTGATGGATGACTGACCACCTGAGAGGCAGGCCACAGTTTGTCCGTCTGCACCGTGTCCTGTCTGATGTGATGGTGGGCCGAGCACTGTGCCTCCTCCTCTCCTGTTCAGAGTCATGTCATCATGACTTCCGGAAGAAGGAACAGCTTTGCAGTCGCTGTGTATCCTAGGAAGGGAGGAGAAGGTGGTGGAGGAGTACGAGAACATGGGCAGCAGACTTTACTTCCTGAGGAGGCTGAGCTCCTTCGATGTGAGCAGCAAGATGCTGGAGATGTTCCTCCAGTCTGCTGTGGCCAGAGCTCTTTTCTCCTCTGCAGTCCGCTGCCAGAGACACTAACAGACTCAATGAACTGATTAGGAAGGCTGGCTCTGTCGGTGGCTGCAGACAGGAGACCTTTGAAGCGTTGGTGGAGAGGAGGATACTGAAATATTATCAATCATGGATAACATGACCACCCTCTCCGCAGGTACTGGACAGCCAGCAGAGTGTCTTCTCCAAAAGGCTCAGACAGCTTCGTTGTCTCAAGGACCACTACAGGAAATCCTCCCTACCAACTCTGCTCCTCTGTGTGACAGGTGACATTCTGAACAGCTTAAGGACTCAATGGCATCTATTGAACACCGGAGCTTTTCTTCTGTAAGTGCACTGGACTGTTTCTCATGCAAACACACATATTTATACGTTGGCACTTGTTACAATCTTTAGTTTCCTGTGAATTTTGGTTGTATACAATTTTTTGTTGTTTATATGTGACCCAAAACAACTAGCTGGTTAGTTTTAGCTTGGTTGATAATGAAAATCAGTTGACTGAGTCACTGTGTCAGTTGCATTAGACCCATTATCACCATGTCACCAGCATATTTGCAGGATTCATGTTTAACTTTGAAAACAAAAGAGAGGAGAACACACGGCCTCACGATGCTCCTGTGTTCAGGATAACAGTGCCAGATGTGACACCACTGCACCTCACTCTCTGCAGTCGATGATGTCACAGAGCCTTGTAATCTTCATGAGTGGCCCCATGCAACCCAAAGCTGAAGTAAAATCAATGACTGAAAGTCTTCTGTAGCACTGTAGGCTGCTGAAGGTGGTTAGTTACAGCATTCATCAGTGCCAGCAAACCCCGGCCTCTATATATTCAAACTGAAGTCAAACCATCCACTGAGAGATAGAACCGTCTCCATACATTTACTTAAAATGCTGATCAGAGCAACTGGTCTAAAACCAGTCAGCTTCATTGCTCTGAGCTTTTTACTAATAGGTAATTAAAATGTTTTGGGCTGTATCTGTGTCTTAGCAAAAGAAGTTAACATTTAAATGTTTGATTTTAATTAAATAAAGAATTTATAGCACAAAGCAGTAGTTTATATTAGGAAAGAGCAGACCGTCCTCTGCTGGTGGAACCCATGTACTACATGCTGTCATTGGATGGATGGTGTTGACCTACAGAAAAGAAAATATTCAAAATAATACTGTTATTTGTATATGTAATACTATCAATACTATCAATACTATTTTGTATTGATAAGTGACCAATCGCATTTAACAAGTGATTCAGACATTAAAATAATACAAATATGTGACCTGTAAACACTTCTCTGTTCAGTGTACCAGCATATTGTTTGTCTATAGTATGACAACAACAAAATTCAAAAAGTAAAGTTTTCAAAGTGTGTACATCATTGTTCAACGATTAATATTATTATACGATAAATGCACATATTTCTAAGTTTGACTGTTCAAAGGTATATATCTAGATCAGAATTTTTTAAGTGGTAGATGAAGCAATTTCTTCAATGTTTCTTGTTGTGAATAGAAAACGTCACCCTAATGAGCAAATTAAATACATTTGTTTGGTTTTTAACAAACCGAATTCTCTGAGTAAAATCTTTTGCTAACATGACTTTGGAATTCTAATGGAAAAATCAGTCCAGGAGATGAACATGTTAACAACATACGAGTTTTTGTGTTTCCACCATATTGTTGCAGGAGGTTCATTAGTTATTGACGTCCGGGATGTATTTAAAACTGAATAGGAATAATGTGTATTCTTAAAGAGTAACTCTCTGGTGTTCCCCCTATTTGTAAGGAAAACAATAGTCCATTCCGTCACCGTCCATTTTTATTATTTCCATTCAACAGGTGCTTCTGTTCCTGGAGTGCTGAAGGTCGCCAATGGCTCAGTGTTACCGAATGAAAACAACCCACAGCCTGACAGCCAAGGAGTAGACTTTGCGCAAGGCACGCTGGGAAAGTGATTTCTCACACGTCTTGAAGCGCTGGACATTGGCGACTTTGTAAACTACATTTCCCATGTGTCTGTGCGGAGCCGGGTTTCCATGCTGCTGTCCACGCAGTCCGTGCTGCGGCAGCGACAAATGTGCCCCGTGAATGACCCACAGCCCAGGTACAGTCGTGTGGCCCTCGGGATTCAGGGCTCGACCTGAAAACGTCACGTACATCGTAAGTTTGTTCTGCTTGACTGTGTTTTTTGCTTCCATTTTGAGAACTGATCCTCTTCCGGTGAGCGTTAGCAGCGCAGCTAGCTGACAGTCAGCAAGATAAAGCCAAAGTTAACACCAGGTCAGACTCGGGTTTAACGGGCTCTTCTGGCCGTGTAAAACCCAACCACCCTCTGCATAAAAAAAGATAAGACCCTCAACTGCGTGCTGAGGACAGAAAGTTTCCCCTCCATGTCCTCCAGGCGAAACTGACCAATGTCATCCAGCCTAAAATAGTGCTTACGGAAAGCTAGCACGATTTTAGCCTTGTCATTCCGGATTGGAACTTCAAAATAAAAAAAAGCCAGGGCGGTTTCACTCGGTCAAGTTTTACTACAGGCAATATCAATACTTTTATTTTGAATTCGAATGTAATAACCTTCCTGTGTTATTGCAGCGTGTTGCAGCAGTTTGGCTAGGTGCTAGCTAAAAGTTTCTAAACGTAACTGCCCCGTCAGGGCTCGAGTGTGAGCTCCACCACGTTTTCACTTACAGCACGTGTACGCTGCGCTTTCGGAAACCCTCATTTGATTTGATGTCGCGTTTCACAGAAAGAAAATGTTTCTTGAACTTTCTGCGTAACGCTCAACCCCCCCGTTTGTGTCCCTGTAGGCGCCTCCTGGATGACTGTGCAGTGATTAACAGAAGGTGCGTCCACAACCTTTAGTCTGTCATTCAACCTGTGTGATCTGTAAACTGTCAGATTCAGTCAGTCCTGTTCATCTCAGGATATAAAAGTTTACTTTTTAAACATAGCACATGGACATGGCTACTATTGTGTTGGTGTGTTTATTGTAATTCACAATTTAGATTTGCACAATTAAGGATGTGACTCTTCACAGTTTAAGTCTGTATCCTTTGTTTTTATTTGCAAAATGAGATATGGGACAAATAAGAAATGAAAACTGCCCCTTTATTTCTCAGACCAAAGGGCAAAGTGGTGTAATTTTTCTTATCTTTTCCATTGTGAGGTAGGGTGCTTCTAAACTCTACAAACTGCAGACTTCATTTCCTTTTTTGTAAATGAGAATATAAAAACATCTTCTGTCGTAAAGCTGCGGTTTGAAACTTCTGGGAATCAAGCATGAGGCTCGTACAGTAGCAACATGGCTCCGCCTCCCCTCCCTGTTCCTGTTCCTGCGCCGTAGCTCCGCCTCCCCGTTTCAGACAGTTGTTTTGACATATTGGCAATGGATTACTGGACAAATTCTAGGAGAAATATTTATGTTAAATGTTCAGTCAACATTACACAGATATGTCAACATTTTTAAATGAATGGTCACCTCAGACTTTTGTAATATTGTAACCATTTCTGTATTTGTCAGGGAGAGCTGCATTGTGTCTTTGTGGATCTAGAGAAAGCCTACAACCGGATGCTGAGGGAGGAACTGTGGTTCTGTATGAGGCAGAGAAGTCTGTTAGACTGGTGCAGGAGATGTATGACAGCAGTATGACAGTGGGGAGGTTGCTGTAGGAGTGACGGTGGTGCATCAAGGATCAGCCCTGAGCCCCTTCTTGTTTGCTGTGGTGATGAACAGATTGACAGATGACGTCAGATAGGAATCTGTGTGGATGATGATGTTTGCAGATGACACTGATCTACATTGAGAGCAGGGAGCAGTTGGAGGAAAACCTGGAGAGGTGGAGGTCTGAACTGGAAAGAAGAGGAATGAAAGTCAGTCGTATCAAGACAGACTACATGTGTGTGAGTGAAAGGGAGACATGTGGAACAGTGAGGTTACAGGGAGGAGAGGTGGAGAAGGTCCATAAGTTGAAGTACTTGGGGTCACCTGTTCAGAGCGACGGGGAGTTTGGTAAAGAGGTGAAGAACAGGGTGCAGGCAGGGTGGAGCAGGTGGAGAAAAGTATCAGGAATGATCTGTGACAAAAGTGAAAGGAAGGTTTACAGGAGGATAGTGAGACCAGCAGGGTTGTTTGGTTTGGAGACGGTGGAACTGACCAAAAGACAGGAGGCAGAGCTGGAAGAGGCCAGAGTTAAAGATGCTGAGATTCTCTTTGGGAGTGACGAGGATGGACAGGATGAGGAACGAGGAGGTCGGACATTTTGGAGACAAAGTTAGGGAGTCCAGATTGAGACGGTTTGGACATGTGTAGAGGAGGGACAGAGGATATGTTGGTATAAGGATGCTGAAGATGGAGCTACCGGGCAGGAGGTAAAGAGGAAGACCAAAGAGGAAGATTCACGGATGTGGTGAGGGAGGACAAACAGATAGTTGATGTGAGAGAAGAAGATGCAGAGGACAGGGGGAGATGGAGGAGGATGATTCGCTCTGGTGACTCCTAGAAAAAACCTTGGTTAAACCAAAAGAGGAAGAAGTTTATCCAAATTAAAAAGTTAACCAAAAAGACTTACATTCAGTGTTTATTTCACACTATACCTGGCTGCTTCACATAGAATATTTTGTCTTTAATTCATACTTAATCATCACGATGTCCAATAATTCATCTTCTGTCAGTAAATCATTGGGTTGCTACGAAATAATGAACCACTTCAGGCAAAATAAATTCTGACTTGTCAATACTGATAATATAATCATAAATCGTGATAAACCCAATATTTCAGGTTGTTCAAATACATTTTCTAGAGTGTGTAATGAATATTTTTTTTATGACATGATTAATAAAGAAACTAACTGGAAGATGATGAATGTAATGAGCAGCCACCAACCACAGGTGATAAACACTCTCTAGGTTTGGAGTTTTCTCAGAGTGTCTCTCATTGTGATGCTCCAGTCTGTGGTTAAACATCACAGCAGCAGACAGGAGAAGGAGAGGATGACGATGCAGCGCATCCTAAATCAGCGGACACTGCGGCGGGTCATGGCGGCACGTCCAATGCTGGTGGGCATCACCGTCCCCGAGCCACCGGCACGATTTTGTTGCTGCGTCCTCCGCCGGTCGCTGCCGCCGCCCACCGGCCGGCGCTGGCTGTCAACCTCGGCCTTCAGCAAGGCAGCACATCAGTCAAAACCCCAGTCGCCACAGGAGGAGGCCCGGTCCGGTTCCACACCTGCCACACAGGAGCAGAGAGGGGAAGCTGAAGCCCCAGACGTGGACCCCCTGCAGGACAAGTCCATCGGGCTGGTCCAGAGGTTTAAGAAGACCTTCAAACAGTATGGGAAGGTGTTGATCCCTGTGCATCTGGTGACGTCTTCCATCTGGTTTGGAACCTTCTACTACGCTGCTATGAAGTGAGTGAATTGTCGTTTTGTGCGTTTTCAGGATGATAAACGGTATTTTGTGTCCTGCACAGGCTTTAATCTGGTCACGATCACAAACGGTTGCGTAATTGTAATGCAGCACCTGATTAAAATCTGCCCCGTCCTCATGTGTTTCCTCCCCTCAGAGGTGTGAACGTGGTGCCATTCCTGAAGATGATTGGTCTGCCAGAGTCAATAGTTGACCTTCTGAGGGACTCCTCAAGCGGTTACGCTCTGACTGCCTACGCCATGTACAAGGTAACTTCCTCCAGGGAAGAGAAATCAGCAAATCAGCACACTGTCAAACTTCCACGTCTCCAAAAAAGCTTTGATCAGAAGGTCGTTTCCTCAGTCTGTGTTCATTTCAGAAGCAGCGGTCATCAATGGATCCAGCCCTTGTTTGTGCTCTTTGTTTCCTCACAGATCGCAACCCCTGCTCGCTACACGGTGACGCTCGGCGGCACGTCGCTGTCGCTTCAGTACCTGCGCAAGCACGGCTACCTGTCCACGCCGCCGCCGGTCAAAGAATACTTCCAGGACAAAATGGAGGAGACGAAGGAGAAACTGACAGAAAAGATGGAGGAGACGAAGGAGAGATTCTCTGAGAAAATGGAGGAAACAAAAGAACGTCTGTCTGAGAAAATGGAGGAGACGAAGGACAAACTTTCTGAGAAACTGCAGGAAACCAAAGACAGAGTCTCTGAGAGGAAGACGTTTTTTAGGAAGAAGAACGATTAGCGAGTCACGTCTGCAGATGGCGCCTCCGCGGCGGTGATCTGGTTAGGTAATCACAGAGTTTGGAGCAAATGAGTCACTTCTAAGTCTGTACAATCCTCGTCCCAAAGTTTCACCTCCACCATTTCAGATATCACCTGTTGTCTATTAAGGTGTAAAATTGAGTCCCTGATTGTCCAAATTCTGCCTGGATGCACTGTAAGTATAGAGCAGACAGCAGCATCTCGGCTCGGTCATCTCACGCTGGATTTACGCAGCTCCAGTGATCTGGTTGGCTCTTTGTTTGCTTCGTGTGCACGGAGGGGAACGGAGGCCTGTAAAAGGGTGTAAAAACGGCATCCCGCTAAGACTGAGCAACAATTATCATGTTTGTTAGGAGAATAAAACTTGAAACTTTCCTGTGTGCACAGTGTGTCAAAGCCTTTCTGAAGGCTGGCTATCACCGTGTGTCTTTTTCTAATGTAATGGGAAAGAAATTAAGCTTTTCTAATTAATTTTTATGCAGTCGTCCAAGCTAATGTATCACACTGACGTACCACTTTGACTGGGAATCAAATGGCCACGTCAGACGGTTGTCTGAAGGCTGTTCCCGGAGCAGTTAGTCATGCGCTTTGTCAGGTTCAGCGTACGTATCGACGGTGTAATTCATGGGTAGTGAAATGTCTTGGATGTGTTGGGAAACAATGTCAGATTCACACACGTCTGGTTAAAATCCCAACTGAATAAATGATAAAATGCTGATCATCAGTGTTTGTATGCTGCATTCAGTGTCTGTGAGACATAACGAGGTGCAAAGTAAAAGACGAGTCACAGGTCATGAATGCACAAGAAGAGTGCAGATCTCCACCAATGCCGCTGAATAATGCTTACCTAAGGTCACATGTTTTGTTTTTTTCCCCAGCTTTCTACCAGACGGTGGTATTAGTGTTTTTTGTGTATTCCTAAGTGTGATTTCTGAGGCCATCTGGTGCTAAACAAGAGCTCATGTTGGCACTGCCGAACGGTTGACACATGAACCACAGAGCCAGTTGGTTCTCACTATGTGATCAGTTACAAAATGACTTTAGGTGGACCTCTCTATGTCAATTCTTTCGGGACTTATGTCCAAAAAAACAAAAAAAACCCCTGCTTTTTGTCCTTTGACCACCAATATCTAATCAGCTGTTGGTTGGGCTTAAACCACTCTGATGAAGAGATGAGATGTAACTTTATTGATCCCCCTTGGGAGAAATTCAGGTTGACACAGCAGTACAGAAGTGAGTAGCAGTGCAGGATCAGTTAACACACAGTATAAGCACGGATAAATAACTAAAATACAAGAAATTAAAATATACTAAGTGTTATGTACAATCTGGCCTCTGTGTATAAATGCAAAATTTCATTGTAACCCATCTACTTTTGTGTAAACTTTCTAACAAATAACAGACAAGGGTGAAAATGAAATGATGAAAACTAGTAACTGTGATTTTTATTTTTGACTCAATCAGTGTCTTTCTCAGGTAAAAGTACCAAAAACACCCAAAGCAGCAGTGGAAGTTTCAGTCACGTGATTGATAAGCTTGTTATTTCTGTCAGATTTGCACTTTGTTGTGAATTTCTGCCCCCAAGTGGCTGACATAGTTCACTGCAACGTCAGCGTGAAAACTCGTGCAGGACTTGTTCCTGTGAGGGAGAAGAAGAAGCTCTACAAAAATCAGGACCGGCTTCCTTTTCAGTGTATACTTCAAAATATTTTTAGCTGCTTCAAACAGAATTTTTGTGTCTTTCATTTTCCTGCAACACGTCTTTAACATTTCACCATTGTTGTGTCAGTTAATTAGTTAATTAGTCTACGGTCACTAAATCATTGAGTTGCTACTAAATAATCAACCAGGTCATGTTTTGGTCAGGATGACCCGATTTGTTAACATTGATAATAATATAATAAATCCATGAATCCACAGGAAGTTCAAATACGTTTTCTTGGATGTTTGTGTAAGAACATTTTCTGGCCTTTGACTAATTATAAAAATGATTCTAGCAGTAGTTGCTAAACACAAAATTGATCCCAAAGAACTGAATGAGGAAAAACGTCCATCTGCATGTCGAGGCAAAAAGAAAATGGTCCCCACGTGAAGCTGACACGAGGTTTGTAACCAGGAGATGATCTCTGTGCCTTCAGAACAGAACATGTTTCTGGTCCCTCAGGCGCAGCAGCAGGGACCTGATCCGGCCTGCCGCCTTCATTATAGACCTCAAGCTCAACTGTAAATATCACAGCGTTGCTCTGCGCTGTGTGTCCCAGTAACCTCTGCTGTCCAAACTAACGAAGGACTGTTTATGCACACGAGCACCTGTCTGTTGTCCCACAGGGATATGACACAACGCAGAGCGCCGCTGCTGTCAGGTTGGCCTAAAGACAATCTGTGTGGCTCAGGTGTGAGTCAGCCCATGAACATGACTCAAGTGTCAACTGGCTGAGGTGAAACGCAGGTCAGGAGGAGAAGGATTGTCTCCACTTTACATCCCGTCTCCTGAAAGGTCAGCTGACGCAGACAGACGGTGCAGGAAGCTGTTGATGCAATATGGCCATAAAGTTCAGAAATATATTAAATGTTACAAATTCAGACATATTTAAAGGGTGAGATAGAAAACAAAATGCCAAAAATCCAAAAGGTCATTTCGGTCACGTACGTGAAGAGAGATTTGCTCAGTCCGCTGTAGAAGCAGCTTGGCAGGTGACCGTTTCGGGTTCATGTGTCCACGTTTGGAGACGTTTAGGTTTAGGACGACTGTCACTCTGTCTTTCATCCAATCACAGCTCTTCACTCTTCTTCAGCCAATTCCACCTTCAGAAGAGCTTTCTCTGCCATCACTGGCCACGCCCACCCCTTCATCACCTCAACCGTAACCTCTTGTCCGACCGCTGACCGTGTTGATCCACTTCCTGCTGGGCTGTCGACAGTTTTATATGTCGCTCGTGGCATTGAGAACTGACCTGGAAAACTCACTTCTGTTTTGTGAACAATCTTTATTTAGATTATTATTTTGTCCTAATGTTGGAGTAATTCAGCCGGAGCTCAACTGCTCCGCCATCTTCTGATGTTTAAACTAGTCTACTGTACGCTGCACAGCGTCAAGTTCTAACATTGGAGAAATTCAGCCACACATGACTGAACCAGACAAGGAATCCCAGGAGGAAGAGGAGGAACTACTTGTTAAAGGTCACCTACAAGTCAGTGCGTCACAATCCTAAATGTAGTTTCTAGAAGTTCAAGTCATTGTGATTGGTTTCTTAGATTTTTCTCCGCAGAAGATCCAGGCTGAAATCCTCAGGCATGAACTTGACTGCTTATTTCAGCCATGATGTGTGTCGAAGTGTATAAAAACACATCGTATGTGTGTCCACAGGCTTTAATTGTGTGGTTTTAATCAGCGGTGCAGCAGCAACATGTCTTTAAAGATTCAAAGGTTTCACTGTGACACAGTAGCTTCGCCCTCAAAAATACAAGAGCCGTGGATACCAAAGTAAAGCTAACGCTATTTTTAGGTTTGAACACTGCACAAAGGACAAAATTAACTTCCTCCTAACACATTTTGAGTGAATATCCCCTTCAAATTCTGCTGCTGTTGGCCTAAAACTTGTAGAAATGATGCTAATTCAGTGAGGCAGAGCAAAGTTACAGGTTTTAGGAGAAACACGCTGAGGCAGAATCTCCAATCGTCCAAATTGTTTTAGACCTTTCATGTTACAACCAGTAAAACTTGTTTATCTTTTCCTACCTCAGGCGTCCTTCCATGTAAACACAGGTGTTTTGGGTTTTGTTTTAAAAAATCAAACTGAACCGGCTTAATAGTCGCTGAACCAGAAGGCAGAGAGAGAGAATATATTCCATGTTGTACATTTTCTGCCTGCCTGCCAGTTTTCCTTATGTTGGTCTGGCACAAACTGAATGGAAAAAATGCCTAAAACACAGAGGCAAAAAGATAAACCCAAACTCTCGGGCTGCTATTGGTCAATTTTGATGATTGACATCTCTGTGGAAACATCAAAGCCAATAAGGGCGGTCACCAAATCAGAAGCCCCTCATTCACCAATAAAGACATGAGCCTTTTTTTTTTTTTTTTTTTAACAATAGGAACCTTCTCATGGGGGGGAAATGGCTGAGAGTTGTCAGGAATCATTTCAAGGCGACACAGAGGCCTCAGATTAGCTGTTAGCAGTACAGTTATGCAGTTGGATGTCAATTCTGACCACAAAACACCAAAGGCAGGACTCTGCAGACTCACGGGTTTGTTTTTCTCCTCTCCTGCCTTTGACAGTCTGAGGATCAGCTGCAACATCACGCTGGCCAATTCCAGCTGTCGTTTGGCTGCTTGTTGTTGGAGACGTGTTTGGTGGAGGTGAAAACGGTTGTTATGTGCTGAGCTGAGATTTTTCTCGATATTTTGACGTGTTGCGTGACCCGGGCCCAGTCTTCCTCCGGCCACGAGGGTGATCAGTGATGTAATAAAAACAAATGAAAACTCCACCCAGCAGCATTTAAAGAGCTTTTAGCTGCTCCCTCTGCAGGGCACTAATGGCTGCTCACCATCCGTAGATGTGTCTGAATGTAACATGCAAAACCCCCATGTATCCCCCAAGTATCCCACAATGCATTGGATGTCAGCACATATGGACCATCATGCATTGCGTGGAAGAAAGAGACGAGGACATGGGAAGAGAGAGAAAAACTAAATCTAATTGTTGTACTTGTAAAGTTCCATGTTCATAAATGTAAATGATTGAACCACAAACAGTTTAAGCAGGAAATGAAGCCGAACTTTAAATCACTGAAAGGTGTCGAAAAAGTCATCCAGAAATGATGTTTGTGTATCTTATCAGTATAAATGTACTGAATCATTTTCATCTTCTTACTGACAGTTGGTGGGCGTCTTTTTTCTGTTCTCCTCATCCTTTTGTGAAATGATTGAGATGATCATAAAGAACAGAGGAAGATGAATGTTAGGTGGCATTTTCACAGGGAAGCCAGTTGTCACACTAATCCAGTGTGTCAAACATCCTGTTTAACGTGTCACATCAGTATGAATTACAAAGGAGGTTTATTGACACAGTGAAGAACTTTTTAATTTAGATTTTGAGAGTAAAGTTGCAATCTTAAGAGAAAAAAGGTCATAATTTTACACGGTTTGCGTATGCGGTGGGCGGGTCCTCACACGCAGACTTTGTGTGACCTTAGTGTGTGACCTTTACATATCAATAGTTTGTCTAATCGTAGGTGATTTCCAGTTAAATCTTTGTACGTTCGTGTTTCCAAGGTTCATGACTAGAGTGCATGCTGATAAAAAATGGAAGAGCAGAGTTTGGTACTCGAAAGCAGTTTCCTCCTCCTCCTCCTCCTCCTCCTCCGCTTCCTGTCGGATGCTAAAAGCCTGGGAGGGCGACGCTGCCTCGTGCCTCGTCTGTGCACGGCGAGCGGCTGATGTATGCATGATTTGCTCTGGATGGCCTTGGCCAGTCTGCCAGCTCTGAGTCAGGAGGAAATGTGAGCAGTGGCGGCGCTCTACAGCAGGAGGTTCACACAGAGGACAGGAGGCGGTGCCCCCCGGGGCCCAGCCTCCCTCTGCTCTTGTAAGGGAGGCTAAGTGCTCTGAACACTAGCTTTGTTCGCCTCCTACGAATGAGATGACAAGGAACCAGATGGGGTTTGTCTATAAATAAAGCCTATGTTTTATACATTTCAGAGCTCGATGGGCTGAGTGAGTCATTTGTTCCCGGCTCGGGAGAATCGGCGCCAAACGAGAGCGCCCGGCGTCTGACCTGTGCCGCTCCAACAACTGCACATTTGGATGATGGGGAGCTGAATGGCATCGTGTGATGCCCACCGGAGGCTGTGCTTCTTCCAGCGCAGGAAAGAAAGGAAGCGCAGCACCAGTGATCACTTCCTGTTTTGATGGATGACATGACAGCTCCCCAAAAGTGAGGCCAAAGCAGCTCAGTCACCCCCCTGGTGGCTGGCTGCAGTACGGGTCATAAGGCCCGCCTCCTCCATTATTTCAGGCAGGATTTGGGCCGAACTAAAACCTGAAAGTACTCCTCAAAAAAGTGTTCCTAACTTTTAGTTCTTATCACACTGGTGGATGTTCAAGTGGTGATTCTTCAGTTTGGTTTTGGTTGCTGATGAACAAGGCAACAAAACAAGGCGAATTGTTGAGGCTTTATTTTTGTTCTATGGGAAGTAAGAGACACTTTGCTCTTGACACGTTTTCATCTGTTTAACTCCCACAGATTTTACATAAAAATGTGTGTACCTGAAAACAGTTTTATAGTGTCTAAACAAGCTGTGATGTCATTAGTTATCGTTTCAGTTAGTGGAACATTCAGAGGCCATGTTGGGGCTTTTTGGACAGGACGATACACGTTATGATACGAGTCAGAGGACACGATGTGTCAGTGAACTGTTGACTGCACTGTTTACTGTTTATTTTGCTCTAAACAGACGCTAATCAAATGACCATCGAGCTGTAGTGAAGAAGATTGAAACAAAAGTTTGAACTCATTAGGAAACTTTTTACTGACGGAAAAACTCAAGTCAGATGTAGCATCAATTTCTCATAATCTTCTTTTCCTAATTTCATTTTTCATTAGGAAGGATGCAGGGTTGAGACATCAGCTCTGTCCAATTAATAAACTGTGTTTGCTTTATAATAGAGGCTCTGAGTTCCAAACCGAGTGTGTGGAGTTTGACTGTAAATGTGCTGAGCAGAGATGGAATAAATCAAAGACGTGCGGTTCACAGGAAACAGTTTGATTCTGAAAAATGTCATAAACAAGGAGGCTTGAATTCATTTGTGGAAGCAGGACTTGATGAAATGGGTCGAGCAGTTTTTGTGTAGTTCAGTCATGTGATCCTGTCAAGTTTTTCAGGCGCCACCATCAGGTCAGAAGTGTCAGTGAGATTTACGGTCGTTTCAGGATCAGCTGTAGGCTGCAAAACAGAATCAGTGCCACCAAGAACATGTTAGTGTTTACCTCAAAGCTACGTGAGTCTGAGTCACATTTACATCGATATTTTTCATTATTGGTTATCGTGTTTCTGTGGTTCATTTTCTGGGTTCTCTTCTCTTCCACTGTTGGTTTTATTCTTATACTTTATTCTCCTCTTGTATACTGTGATTTCCCTTATAGCAATGTATGTAACTTCATATACTGATAATTCAAGATATAAGTTTAGAACATAGCTGAAATACCCATAATTAAATGTCTAGCGTACATTCCAAAATCCTATTTGATGAATTTTTATATGGATTTCTATGTTGTAAAATCCATATGCAAGTTGAAATATACATATAAAAATGTGTACTGCACCTCAATGAAACTCCTGAAGTATGCAGACGACACCACTGGTTTTGGTCTGATCCAGGACAGTGACGAGTCCGCATACAGGCGGGAAGTAGAACAGTTGGTCCACTGGTGTAGTCAGAACCACCTGCAGCTTCAGGAGAAGCTTCCCTGACACCACCCCAGCTCAACATCCTCAACAACACAATGTCTTATCCAAAGTTTCTCAGGACCTGAAGTGAACCTCCCACAGACATTGTGCAGAAAAAGACCCAGCAGAGGTTGTACTTCCTACGACAGCTCAGGAAGTTTAACCTGCCTCATGAGCTGCTGATTACCCTCTACACCGCCATCATCAAGCCTGTCCTCTACACTTCCATTACTGTCTGGATTTGACCGGCCACCAAACGGGACAGGAGCAGACTGCAACGGACAATCGGGTCCGCAGAGAGCGGCATCAGGGCCGATCAGCCCTCCATCAAGGACCTGTACCGGTCCACGGTCAGGAAAGGGGAAAGTGACGTCTCTGCAGACCCCTCGCATCCTGCGCACGAGCTGTTTAAACTCCTCCCCTCTGGTAGACAACGGGACACGGAGACCGTTTTTTCGCCCAGGCTGTCGCTCTGATGAACTCCTGTTAATCACAGAGTGTAAGGGAAAACTTCTTTGCAATAACTCTACCTCACATGCATATTTGCACATCTCTTCATTATATCTACTGTTTGAAATACAGACTCCTTAAAATTGCACTAATCATCTCCTACAATTCACTGGACACAGACTTTTATCTTTAGTTTATTTATTTTATACTTTATTCTATTTTGTTTATTTTGTACATTGAAAGCAAAGTTAAACCAGAGTCAAATTCCTTGCTTGTATACACAAACTTGACCAATAAATCGGATTCTGATTTTTTTTCCTGACAATTTTAAAGGAACAATAAGTAACACTGACACCCAGTGGTTAAAATAGGCACTGCAGAAGAGAGGACGCGAGAGAGAGAGAGAGAGAGAGAGAGAGAGAGAATCATGTCTCCGCCGCCTCCTCCATAGACTCCAGCGCCCCCTGGTTGCCAGGTCATGGACGCTGAAGCTTCAGGAGTTCAGAACGAGGATGAAACTCTCTGTGGAGAGTGTGGATGAGTCCGACATGAGCTGATGAACTAATTTTTACGTTTCCGCCAGTTGTATCTGAACCAGTTCGCTGCCGTCAAAACAAAAACAGACCATTTCTCAGCAGAATCCAACGGTCAACGCAACACGATTCCTTAATGTCTGAGCAGATATTAAGGCCCTTTTACGATTTGATACAGGAACTTTATTTACACGTACTGTGTGTTATCTCGGGACAGAATACAGGAGAACACCGGCGTTAGCACTTTTAAAGTTTTATTCATTATGCTGCAGTTTGACTACAGCATAAGTACAAGCATAAAATCTTTGACTACAACAGCACTTAGAGCAACATTTTTTCATTTTTTTTGTCTTCTTTTCTGTAAAAGTATTGCAATAACAGACCTTAGGCCTAAAACCTATTACATCACAATTGCTTAAATAAAAAGAGGCAGAAATACACAACAATTTAACCTCTGCGCTTGGATATATATATATATCCTGTAGTTAGTGAGTACAGTCATACATATATCAGATCTCAGCACAGAGGGGGGAGGAGGACGAGAAGGATTCATCTTGTAAATAAAGCAAACTGATGTTACGAAACCCGAGGTGGAAGCAGTCCTATGGTGACTGTCGAGACAAACGGCTACTGGTTGAGTCCAGACTTCTGATTGGTGGAGCGCGGTGGGGCACAAATAAAACTCAGTCTGAGCCCAAGTTAGTTCTTCAAGCTAGCGCGGGAAACAAACAAAAAGATAGAGATAAAGTAAATGTCTATTCAGAAGAAAGAGCCAAATTCGAACTACACAACTGCCACTGACTTGGTGCTCTGAAGAGAAGATGGCGCGTCGCTATGTACATCGTTACAGGTAAGAATGAACATGCGCTGCGGCTATTGTACAGTGTTATGAGTTACGTTCAGCACATACTGTCAATAAATGGCTGCAGATTCAACGTGATTCTGTTTCAGTACGCTGCGCCACAGAATGCAGAAAACAAAACCGGAGTCATGGAGAGAAGAACGTTGGACGATGTCACTCCGCTAACGGAGCCGGAACACTTCGAGCGCGCAGATTCAGATAGTCGCAGCCACAGTGAACTGAAATAGAGCCCAGAAAAACGTCGAATCTGGTGTGATTCAGTGTAAGAAAAGGAAATATATTCTAGACTCAGTACATGTAAACAGAAATGTTTCAAGAATATATGTTTTTTTATTTTAATTTGGATAATTATGGCCCACAGCTAAAAAAGAGAAAATCTCAATATTAGAACGTTCAAGTGAATAAACCATAATTATCAAAATTAAAAAAAAGACAAAGTTTGAAAATTTCCACTTTACATGTAACAAATATAAAATATGTTAAAGTTTTCCGTGTCGACGTAAAACAAAATGGAGCCGAGACTCTCGGCGTGCGTCCGTTAGCTCGCTGTGTCGCCTGGAGAGTCAGCTCACCTCAACCAGCGGTAATCTCAACCTTATCATAACAGATTATCGTTTATAGCAAAATATTTAAAGTAGTTATTTGTATTTGTGATGCAACCATATTCTAAGCAGACTTTGCAAACCATGTTTTTAAAAAAAGAAAAGACAAAGCACGTTTTTAACTGTAGGCATTTACAAATTTGATGCTGCCTTCTTAAAATTCTTATATCGTCTATACATTATATTACATTATTCACAACATCTTTTTGTGGTTTCTACCCATTGGGTAGGATATGTGCATAATATATTCAAGTTATATACAGCACCTTACAAACAAACATAAAGAAAGACAGACTACTGAAAAAAGCACCGTTGGAAGTGAGGCACAACGAAGGTGGGAGCTTTTTGAGTGCAAGTGGGTTCCTATGTCTGTTCCACACGCCGGCAAACTGCTGCTCACGGCCGGGGCGGCGCTGCTCCGAGAGCTTTTGCTACTGTGGTCACCAAATGTGTCACGTGGACCTCGAAGTTA
>KV751394.1:1940121-1950128 GCA_001698575.1 Mola mola
AAATCGGGATCCACAGATCACAATGGCTTCTGGATCAATAGACTACACCTGCTTCTGGATTTACAGATTCTACATACTCTTGGACTCAGTGACTACATCAGCAATACTCAGATCTTGCTACATGGACTAAAATGACTCCTGGACCAACAGAATACACCTGCGTCTGGATCACTACACTTCACATATCCCTGGATTTACAGATTCTACATACTCTTGGACTCAGCAACACCCAGATCTTCCTACATGGAGTACAATGACTCCTGGACCAACAGAGTCCACCTGCGTCTGGATCACTAGACTTTCCATACATCCGGATTTATAGAATCCACAGACTCTGGGACTCATGGATGTTTTATACATTCTAAGTGAACTGTTATTGTAATGTTGTTGTGTTCTGTACAAGTGACATCTATTGCATGTCTTTCCGTCCTAGGAAGAAGGCTCCCTCCTCTGTGGTTCTTCCTGAGGTTTCTTATTTTCCCTGTTTAGGTTTTTTTTTTTTAAGTTTTTCCTCACCCGGTTCAAGGGTCTAAGGGCAGAGGATGTCACATATGTAGAGTTTGTCAAAGCCCACTGAGATAATGTGTAAATTGTGATTTTGGGCTATACAAATAAAATTTGATTTGAATTTGAATTTCTAGGCGCAATCAAGCAAGGATTCCGTCTCTGCTTTTTGCAGATGATGTGGTCCTGTTGGCCTCATCGAACAGTGACCTCCAGCTCGCATTTAGATGATTTGCAAACTAGTTTGAAGCGGCAGGGATGAGAATCAGGAGCTCTAAATCTGAGGCTATGGTTCAGCTGAAAAAGGATGGATTGCCCAGCCTGGTTCAGGGTAGAGTTGCTTCCCCAAGTGGAGGAGTTCAAATATCTCAGGGTCTTGTTCAAGACCTTTAGAGACAGGGTGAGGAGCTCCGAGTAGAACAGTTGAGGTGGTCCGGGCACCTGGTCAGGATGCCGCCTGGACGTCACCCTAGGGAGGTGCTTTGGGCATGCCCGTCCGGGAGGAAACCCCAGGGCAGACCCAGGACACGCTTGAGGGATTGTATATCTGGGCAGGCTTGGGAACATTTGGATCTCCCTTCTAAGATTGTTGCCCCCACGACCTAGACCCGACGAAGGGGCAGAAAACGATCAAACGAAGTGTCATCAGTAAATCAGTACAGTATTTCAGTACTGCAGCTAACAGGTGGCTAATGTCATCTAACATTTCATACATTACAAGTTAGAAAATGGTAAATACATTAAGTGTGATGATGAAAGCCAGTTACCTTTTTATTATTTAGACTTAATGTCTGAACTGCTCCCTATTGTTAGTGCTAAAATGACAAATTATACTATAATAATAATAAACTGGTAGCATATGACAACTCTACCACTGCATTTTGTTTTATGCGGCGTGATCTTTGTGGTGTCAGATCTTCACCCCAATTAGCTCTTCAGAATTTGGCTACATGATCCGTTTCTTATTTTCTCACATTTCTGTCCAATTCAACGCATTCTGACTGTGGCGAGTCATTATCAGAGGGAGCCCATTTCAATTAGTGACTGCGGCTCTAATTGTAAACCCCCACCAACAAGGCAGTCTGGATGGAGAGAACAGACAAAAAAAGGAAGAAAAAAAAACACACTGGGGGAGGATAGAGTAGGGGATCAGCACATTTGAAATGGAGAGACGGAGCGAAAGAGTGGAACGGAAAGGATTAACAAGAAAGGCTACTGAGATAAGGAGACAGACAGAGAGAGGAAGAAAGAGCCACAGAGATAAACAGAGGAGGGGAGAGCTGGAGCGATAAAAACAGGGATAAACTGAAAGAGAGAGAAAGGAAAAAGTGTAGAGGCAGACAGACGGGGAGGAAGGTGTGGGGTGATAGAGGGAGCAGAGCGCAGCGGAGCAGGGCAGCTCTCAGACGGCTGTCTAGACAGTGTCAGGGGAGGTGTTGCTGATTAACGACGCACCAAAAACCATCCACCCCCCTGCATCCATCAGCCACCCACTCTCATTGGCTGCGTCTCCCTCTGTGTTTGTCTCTCCATGGCCTTCTCCTTTCTTCCCAGGTCTCTCCGGGCACTTTAATGTTGACAGTGTTTTGTTTTTCTACCTCCATTCATCCTCCTGCACATCTTCTTCTCTGACTCCCTTCTTCCTCCTCCTTCCTCGGCCTACCACTCCTGTCCGTTACTCCGCCTCCTTCTCCTAAACTTTTGTTTACATCGAAGCCTTTAAACACAGATGAGTCAACACAAGACTGGCTACGCACTAGACGATTTTAAAGACATGGGAGACCACAGACATACGGACAGTTTCCACTAATTCTGAACATTACAATCTTCCCAACACGCACACTGACATGGAATCGTAATTCTTAAACATAATTGATTTGAGATCGGGGGGCCTCCATTTGAAGCAGTAAAACAGTCGTATTCGTCCGCACAATTGAAGGTTTCTTGGCTGCGACCAGCCTGAGAGGGAAACTAGATGGCAGAGAAACAAAGGAGAGCGGAGAAAAGACGCATTCCTTTTGGAAAGCAGCTAATAAAGCAGGTAGACTCAAGAGATGGAAAAGTGGGTTAAGGTTTTTCAGTTTGCATTTACATTTCCTGTTAAATGTGCTATGTGTATGCAATTTCATCTATGCAACTGTCCGGCATATTGCATTATTAGTTCGTACGGACAGGGAAAAAGAAGCAGAAACACTGGTCCTCAGTTTCTCCAAAACTGTGAGAGGGAGATCCTCTTTCAATACAAATGGCCTTCATGTTTTCTAACAAAGGCAGGAAAAAAATAAGTACTGCCTTGTGGTTGATGCCTCCGTGCACCTGTTAGGGTGCAGTTTCCATTCAAGTCTGTCAGACTGATTTAATATACTGTAAGTGGAGGCTGATAGAGAGCTTGGTCACATGGGGTGACCACAATCACCGTGAGCATGTGCTGGACTATGCTGCTTCAAACATGGACGCCCCTGCAAAGGAGCTACAATTCTTATGGATTCTTTACACAGTTGAACCCGGCAGCACAGAAGATCTATTCAATCGGCACAGTTTGTACGAAATTTTGGCATAATTAGCGTAAGTTTTCTTGAGTTATGGGTAAAAACTTGTTCAAGAGAAGAATTTCCATCAAGGTGTTCCCGAAGTATTACGCCCACAAGACTGAGGCAGACGGATGGACAACACTGAAAACGCGATGCCTCCAGTCACGGCTGTCGTCATGAAAGAGGAGCAGAAAATCACTCATGCTGAAGGTGTTCAATGAAGCCACAAAGGTAAGAGAACGGAAGAAATTCATGTTTAAAGATATGTCCAGTATCATCAGGGGGATGTAAGAAAGGTGATTTATGCTGACAAAACAAGCATAAAACACAAAAAGCTAGGCTCGCTGTATAATCATTCATGTATGGTAATTATTCAAATGCTACACAATAATTTGACAGTAATTTGCTGATAAAGAAAAAATACATCTTGCATCTTTTAAAATAAAACTGTGGGAAACTATCTTTCAGCAGCTAAAAATACCATATCAAGAAGGTGACAGAAACAAGCAGGAAGGGCACAGAGTTTAATCAACTTGATTGCGGCGTTAAAATTATATATATTTTAAACATCAGGGGCAGATGACATTACATACTATGGCCCCACTTAACATGCATGTGGCTGCCTAGAAGTAAACAACAGTAGTAACTTGTGGATGCCCCATCTTTGTTAATATCAGGGGCGTGGCAACATTTTTTGCTTCCCAAAGCTTAAAAATTAAAGGGGTAAAATGATAGCCGACAAGACAAAACAGTATGCAAGTACTGCTACGAATTACTGACCTGCAGTACATGAACAGCATGACGAGCATGATGCAAAATGTTAAACGAAACCACAGCAAGACGCTTCAGATACACAGATATTTCAGTTTCACAAAGAAATGTGCAGCTTTCCTTTGATTTGTTTGAACCTGTCTTAGAAGTATAAAGGATTTGCTGTTTTTTTCTGAGAGAGTAGGGGACATAGCAAGTGTGAAAATGTGCAGTTTTTAAAGTTTATAACCTCCCTTATCCTTACGTAAAGAAAAAAGACATTAGAGTCCTTTTTGTCTGAAAAATAATACAAGGACGCCTTTTCATTTATAATTTGTCTTAAATCTCATTTTGCAAAAAATAATTGATTCCAATGGTAATTGTAAACAAGTCAAGAATCAAATCGAATTGATGGAACAAGAGAAGCTAGGAAACGATTTGCATACTAATGATTTAAGTGTGATGTATTAGCACATCCACAATAATCATGTATATCAGAGTTTTGTTTAATCTGGACAACCTCTGTGATGATCCAAAAAACAGTCACAAACAATATTCTCAGGCCCTCAGTAGCTCCGCAGAGCGCTCTCGAGCACAGCAACGTTGTACGAAATACTTTGGTGTTGTGAATAATCCTTTCAGTCATGCTTTGTCCATACAGCTGTAATAGTGCTATAAATATTTCAATCTCTCAAAACACATTTTTCTAACAGTTCAGGGTCCTGACAGTCGGCATGGTTGTAAATATCAAACACAGGCCCGCTCTGCCTGCATCTTCTCACCGAACACGGCTTGGATGTGGGTTTTATAGGGGTCAGTGTGGTGGTGGTCTTACCTCCGAGGCACCTTGTCGAGAGCCGCTCTCTGAAGGCCACAGACACCCATCCTGCAGATAAAACAAAACAAGAAAGTGCAACGGCAACACATTAAAAAAGGGGTTTGGACAAGCGTCTGGGGCATGTAAAGATGGAGCTTCAGTGTGAGTTTCCCAACATTCATGCTACTAACAAACAAGTCCCTGTATCTCTGCCTTTTAAATGCTGACTCAGCGATCATTTAATCTTTCTGAACATTTGACGTGTTTACCGCGACTGATAAAGCTTTTATTAACTGACAATCATCCCTGCTTTGTAGTTTGTTTTGTCTGGGATGGTGTTTGATGAAAGACCAATAAGCTGACAATAAAACTTTCTAAAACAGGATGAAGACATAAAAAAACCCCAAAAACCTAAATCACCCCAAAAAAACAACAACTTAATGAGGACAAAAGATGAAACTTCAATGCTCACAAATGGCTGACAGCTTCAAACTTAAATTCTGCCTTGTTTTGGAGCGAAGACAACGGCAGAAGGCTCCCGTCTTAAAATATAGGCGAGATAAAAGCTACAACAAAGTAACGCAAGTATGAAAAAACTGCAGTTTCCTTTCGACTGGGTTTGACTTGAGGACCTTTTTACGATGGCACAGTCAGCAGTGTTTAGTGAGAAAAATAAAACATGGATTGTTTGTGTTTGTGAGGGGCAAAGACTGCTGGCTATACTTTCAAATTGTACTTTTTCTGTGATTTGGCTTAATTGTCTTGTTGCTTTCTGATGTTGCATTTTCTTTCATGTGTCTGGTTCCGTTTACATAATCGTCTCTGCCAATCAGGTTATGTTATTTTATATTTTTAGTTTTTTCTTTTTCTAACAGGATAACCCAAAATGTTTCAGAAAGATTTTGATACATTTTTGAGCTAAAGAACAGCTGTTTTCGTGGTGATCCAGATCACTGTCTGGATCCAGGGATCTTTTGAAAGGATTCTACATCATTGCAAGATTAGAGCAACATCAACATTTTTGCTTGTGATTCCACAGACTGTTCGGCCTTGGCGTCAGTCTTTATAGTTTTTATGTTGATTCGACAGAGAAGAAAGGAGAGATGAAAAAGAGTTCAGAGAGATGTCATTTGCTGAATTTAAACTATCTGTAATGGGACAGCTGAGCAAAAAAAACCCCAAAAATAAAATAAACGGTTTATCAGTTTCAGCAGCGGAATTAAGTTATGGACCAATAATTTAGCAATGAAGTGTCACATTCTAAACCTGAAAGAATACATGTGTGTGTTTGTCCCAGAGCGTCGACATGCCAGTATGGGGGCAGAGTCACTGCTGTCTAGACGGCGCTGCAGTGAATTAAACATCAAGGCCAGCAAGAGTCTGGCTCTGAGGAAACCAATTCAGCAAGTTCACCGAATAGAGCGGAGCAAAGCTGTCACCTCCGTGAAACTGGGACAAAGACTCCGGCTGGGATAAAAGGATTCATTTAGCTCAGCACAGCTTTACTGGGAACAAACTGGACAGCTATGTTTGTCCTGGTGCCGAAATAAAGAAATGTACAGTCACAACGAGTACGCGGGGACACTCAGTGAAAACAGTTGAACCAACTGGCACGTTTCGATCAAAATGTTACTGGCAAGAAAGAACAGCTCTGTTGGAGCAACCAGAGCCAAACACCAACACATCTCCCCTCCACTGTTACTGACCTGCTGCGGAGCATGGTCGTGTCTGCGGGCCTGACTCTGCCTCGTTATGAAGGACCAGGTGGAGAGCTTGTAGTGGCTGAGCAGGCAGATGATCACCACCACCATCACCGTCATCACCACGATGATGATGATGATCTGAACAAACTCCAGTTCAGCTGCACAAAAAGAAGAGAAAGAGAGAGAGACATCAGACACACAGTTTGTTTCGGTCCATAAAAGGAATACCAAACATTTCATTCGGCACCATGAAGATCACTTTAACCGAATATTGGAACGCAAGAAAATGAAAAAAGAAAAAGTAATTATTTAAATTGTTGGCAAAAAGTGCTCATTCAAAATCTAAATATACTACAAATCCATGTCAACTGTGCATCTGGGCTACAGAAAGCTCCAGAAACTGCTACTAAACCGACTTTGATGCTTTTACACTGATGTAGGCTGATGTAGGCTGTAACAACCTAAGCTAACCAGCAGGGGGCAGCAGAAGTCAAACACCACATGCAATGTCACATGCTGAGTGCACTGTACACCCTGTCTGAGAGGTCTGAGACTTCTGCGAAAAACTTCAAATCGCTAGACAAAATGTGTGTTGGGAGATGGTGGTGTCTTTCCCAGCTGACAGTGGCGTCTTTGTGAGAGGCTGAATAAGTGAGGTCTTTCTGTCCCCAGCAAGCGGTCTCACACACACACACCAGAGCCGATCTGGAATGACCTCCAAGATCAGGTCACCACTGGGAGTCAGAGTGATGGCTGCCTCTTGTTCATTGTTCCCACTTGTCGCACTCCGTCACCCTGAGCCCTTCCTGTCCAGGTCTCCTCCAACTTAAGCCCTCTACCTTCCTCCTCCTCAACAAGTCTCTTCATGTACTCTCCTCACCCTTGCAGCCTATATTAATCTCTTCAAACATTCCTCTCTTGCCCACCATCATTTATTCTCTCCATTTTTTGGTTCCTCTCTCCCTCCGTCCCCCCCCTCCCCTCTCCACAGTCTCAGGCTCTTTGCCTGTGTGTTGCCAGTTTGTTTTGAGCAGAAGTCTTGACCTTGTCTGGTTCTGGCACACAGTCCGACCCCTGACTCATACTCTCAGTCATTGCTGCACACTCGCTCACTTTGTGTGTGTGTGTGTGCTTGCAGCTCTAAGAAGATGACACAATGTGCACTCAGCTATTTCTGCTGCGATGCCTTGAATCTGGTAGACAATTTTGGGATCAGATGACCGACAATCCGCCTGGTTTTTAACATGGATGACGCAAGAAAACAGCATGTGAAAATCAAAAAAACAAGGAGAAAACTGTCAGAGCTTCGATTACCACAAAATATATGGGATAAATTCAAACACAAGGAAGCATATCTGATTAAGAATTAAGAAACAAACAGTAGGTTAAAGCCGGAGCCAGCTCAGTCCAGAGAACCTATCCCAGTCTTCCCAGCCTCTGTAATCCTCTGCGGCTTATTGGTCTGCATTAGGGTTGGGTTAATGCTGCTGAAATGTACACCCACCCAAACCTGCCTCTGCTCCAGCACAGCAACCACAGGGGACGGGTGGAGTAATACTGAGAGGAATATGGCCAACTAGCACAAACCACACAGAGGAAGGAAGAAAGAAAAAAAAAAAAAAAGGCGGTCTGAAGAGTGAAACCTAATCCAGTCAAACCAACCGATTCTAGCCATCGAAGAGCAGAGGAATGAGGCGCTCAGTCCAAAACACATCAGCTCCACTTTATATCAAACAAGTTCTGTTAGCATAATGAAGCGACAACATTTTCAGTTCTGCACTTATGATCTGAGGTGGAATCCGGCCCCTTTATCACGTTTGAGTTTTTAAACGGTCCGTCACAACTTGGTGAGCACGTAGGACTGAGGACTGAACAAACTGTCATGCTGAAGATCTACAACTACCGTAAGTGACCTTCTGGTAACGTCATCAACCGCTCACCAGAGGGAAGTGGGGGACCAGCATGTAGAGCCATATTCTCCTAACAAGCCATGCGGGACGTGTGTGGAGGTAAAGTTACAGTCATGGAACCAGTGTTCTGCAAACGGGCTTAACCACTTACGACCGGTCTGTTCAGACTCAGAGACCCTCTGCTGGCTCGTGAACCTTTAAAAAGCTGAGCGGTGCCTCCCCGTGGACTTTTGTGTACGAACTGGGAGCAGTTTGACCACAAACGTTCCAATACCTGATTTCTCAACAAGTCCTGACAAGGTGAAACTCTCCAATATTTTATAAGAAGAATCCAAGGGTTGTAAAGGCCGCCACTATTACAAATTACCTTTAATACTGATCAATCTGCCAATTACTTTTATGATAAGTCATTTAAGATATTGTTGCTATCTGTCACATCTCCGAAACTATTTTTTGTTTTTCCTCCAGGTGCATGAAACTGAAACGTTCAGAGACCGAAAAAAGTTTTTCTCATCTTGCAAATTAAACTCTAAACAGTAATTAGTCACATTTAGGACCTGAAATAAAAACATACCCCTAATGTTTAATATTTAAATGGACTTGCTTTAATAATACGATCTGATGTTGAGTTATTTACGAGCCTCAAGTCTCCTGTTTATGTCCCACTGAGTTGTTAACCTATTGATAGCAACTGTTCTACATTTCTGCACAGCACATGAGTGTAATCAAAGATTTTCTTTGCATTTTCTATTGAAATCAGGATAATCAACATCAGTCTGACTCGGTTCAGGGAAATCACAAAGCTTATCGTCTATCCTTGGCTTAAAACCTGACGTTACTTAGGCTCTCCACTACTGTGTTTATCAACTCCCAGCATCATTTCTCTGTTCCTGCACAGTTCTAGACTATCAATATTACATAATAAAACATCTTTCCATCGCTCATTTAGATACCCAAGGCTGATGGCTGCTGTGGAAGAATGTGGACATTCTGAAGTCAAAATCCTCAATAGTGTTTTTCATTGGGCAAGAAAAAAGTCCCCCCCCTCCAAAAAAACCGTCAGAAAATGGTCCAAAAACTTTGATGGGATGTTGATCTATACAAACATCACAGCAATCCATCCTACTGTTTAGATGTTGACCTCATGGTGGCGCTAGTGGGAAGCCTTCACAAAAGACATGCTGGATGACTCACGAAGGCTTGAACAACATTCTCAGCCAGTTATTTTTGGTCCCTCTGTAGTATTTCACTGGCTAAGAGATGACTTTGACCTGCTGACAACGCTGAATGAAAAGGGATCCCTGACTCATTAGAACTGATCTCGGAACTATGAATGTTTTCACGGCAATCCAACCAACTGTTGGTGAGATGTGGTCATCTAGAGTCTGAATAACACAAACACAATTTTCTCTGTTTTTGATGTGACTAATCATAACATGACCAATCTGAAGAGAGGAATTGCACTGGAAAGATGGTACGCTGCTAAGCCGACAGTCGCATTTGGGAGCTTGAACCAGCGCCTACCTGGGCCCTTTTGTGCTCACTGCGGCACCCACGGGGAGGGGACTGAGAGAAGGTTTCCTTCAGAGAACAGCCTTCTGAGAAACCGAGTCGACCAGGCCTTTCTGTGAGCTGGCCAAACAAATATCACAGACTCCGCTGATGCAAAAAGCCATGCAGAGCAGGGTGCAGGCAGGGGCGTTTTAAAGTTCAAGCAAAATAAAAGCAGCAGTACTGGTTTCACCTCTGCAGAGGAAGGAAGCACGTGGAACAGGACAGATTAAACCAGAGA
>KV751394.1:1958485-1969513 GCA_001698575.1 Mola mola
TGCTTCCATATGAGTCTCATGCTCGATTAAACATAAACACCAGCTTTAAGAAAAGGAAGAAAAGGAAATGTGCATTCCTTTGCCGTTCATAAAGTTTCCAACCTCCCTCTTTAGAAGGGAAAATGGATTCTTTAATTTCAGAAAAGTAAAAAATTACAGTATTTGTCCGTTTTGTCTGATAAATAATGAAAGGACAAAAAAAAAAAAACAACAGAAAACCGTGATACAGGAGCAAAAATATCATGAATTGCAAGTTTACCGAACTGTTACATCTCTTTAATTATACAATTAGGGGTGGTTTTTCACCTGGAAAAAGGTGCAACCTGATCACCACCAAGATAAAATAACAAAGCTGTACACCAAAAATTCATCCAAAAGCAATGATTACTTTTTGAGTTATGTCGACCCTAAACAACATGGTATGGACCAGAAAACATCCTGATCTGCATCAACACCAGAGTCATCTGAGCCTCCAGAGGTCATCAAGCGGTGGAACAATTACGTTAAAACCATTACTGTTTGAATTCATCCAAAGTCACCACCAAACTCAGATCACCTGAATTTTGAAAAAATACTGAAGCTGTACGCCAAATTTAAATTAAATTATTCTGCAGAGGTCAACCTCACACGCTGGCATAGCAGGAAAAGAAAAAAAAGGTTAAATCATGGCACAGCCGGACTCAACAGACCATGGGAGAAAATAGAGAATAGAAGAATAAAGATAAAGCTAAAGAAAGGAGTAGCTGGCAGAGTGATACAGAGCAAAAGGGCCAGATAGAATAACAGAAAAGCAAAGAGAATTACAGCTCAGGTTGTAGATTGGACAAAGACGAGACAGGGACAAAGATCTTGAAAAGCGAGTGGAGAAAAAGTCGGTGGAGGAAGCGACAGAGGTGGCAAAGGCACACAGATGTTAAAGGCAGACAAAACAACAAAGCGTGGCGTCTTGTGTCTCATCTCCGAGGCTGAACAACAAAGCAACAGCGTGGCAGGGGAAAAAAAGAACAAAACCGGAGAGATGAGAGAGGGGAGGAGGAAGAAACAAGTGGGCTTTGGTCTGTCTGCTCCCTCGCATATGTTCATTTAATAGAACACGCACAAGCCCTCCGCCCGCCACCACACACCTCAGCCCCACAGGAAAGGAGATTTTACATGCAGGAAATTCTAAAGCGGGTTTTCCACATCAGTGGGGGGAGCAGACGCCTCCCAGACGTAGGCTGCCTGCTGCAAACTCTCTGTGGCTGTTGTGATCAGCCAAACGCAGCCAGCAGGGGACATTGTGGAAGGAACACAGGAAGCTCTGGGACACACGGGACAAACTGGAGGTGTTCGGTCTGCTGGGGGTTACAAGACACAGAGCTCAGACTGCATGTGTCAGCTTCACACACCTTCAGCAAGGCAGTGTTTTCCTGTAAAGTTTCACTCACAGACACGTTTTGCTGGGATCAAAGTTATTACATTACCACCTCAGCTGATAAGTCCAAACTAAAATGACAGGAATGATCTTAAGGAAAATTTTATTATCCCTTTCTAGGGATGTAATGATGCATTACGAGCCATTTGAAAATCCATAAAAATATGTGACTTTTCAATTGGGATGTGTCATGATTTTCGAGTATTCTGAAAATTATAAAAATTCTACATGTTCAGCTCATTATTGGTTTGTCTGAAAATATGTATTTTCTGTTGTTATTACTGCTGCCTACAACTGATGATGTCATGTTAAATATGTGTGGCACGGGCTTTCCCACTCAAGGTCACTATAGCATCTGTCAGAGCTCCAAGTGCTGCTACATCTTTTAGTAGATATACAATCAACAAAAACATGCAAAAACATGCAAAAACTACTGCAGCCGTCAACTTGTGTGGAGCTTATTTGACAAAAACATGAAGATGAGGTGCAGTGCAAAACCTGCCAGACAAAGCTAGCAGATCACAAATCGAAAGCAACTATGCTCTGCCATTTGAGAGCGAAGTCACCGGAAGGAAGAGGGCCGCCGCCCACAAATCAAACATCTACAACTACCTTTGTCACCGGAAAATGCGACGTGCAGACATCAGCCCTTCATCTATTCAAACATTCATTGAATAATTCTCAGTGAAGGTCGATTAGTATTTGTGATTGAAATGCCTACTCTTCCAGCTGGCTGGAATGTAAAATGAGTTGTGTAGACGCTCTACCAGATGGCGCTGACAGTGTCTTCTGTGGGTCTGTTTACACCAATGTGCGGTAACTCCCCACCTGGACTCATGAGGGAAGCGTGTCCGAAGGAAAGTTGATTTCAGCCGAGGCGGAAGGCCCAGGAAGCCCCTGACTACATCTCTAAACGATTTTGTAGAAGAGCGGGGCAGAGCTACATAGCAGGGGAGAGTGGAGTTGCTTCCATTCCAGTCTCATGCTTCAAGAAAAATTACAGTATTTTGTCATTTTTCGTTTGGAAAATGACATAAAAATATGAAAAAAATAGTGAACCCTGCATCATAAGTTGAGTGAATCATTACATTTTTAATGGTAATAGTTTCATCCTTCTGCTCAAATGGGGGGGGGGCAGGACATTGACCTATACCGCAGTCACCCACCAAGGCGCAATCTTTTGAACCGCTGTCATGTTGTCCGTCTTTATAAAGTCGATAATATGCAAGTATGATTGATTGTTGGCTCTATTTGATGCCTTGTTTTGCAAATGGTTTCTCACACACACATCCATTAATCAATTAGTCAAGCAGACGGGATGTCACCTCGAGCTGCAGGAAACTGTAGATTCATCAAAAACACTCTGACAATTAGCTCATAATGGGCAGATTATCACCAGTGGGTGCAGCCTTATTTCTGATTTCAGACTGAGGTACCATAAAAAGCAGCGAATACACACCATGAGGAGGCACAGGGCTCTATGAAGACAAATGACCGCCTCCTCTGGTGTGTAATTACACCCCGTCTGTTTGTAATAAGTTTAATCTGCTCAGCTTTTTCTCTTCTCGGCCCGCAAATCATAACTGGTTTCCATTTTGGAAAAAAAGATGGCTCCTCAACAACAGCATATGCTCGTGTGGTGTTTTATTTGGCTATGACTCACTGTCTCTCCTCTGAGATGGGCCGAGTCTCTGTCTCTCTACTTTAGTCCATTTCTCCTCTTCACTCCCATTCTGTCACACTCTTCCTGTTCTCCCTCAGTCTGTGTTCATCCATCTGTTTTAGCGCAGTTTTTAATCCATCCACCCCTCTTCCTTTCATCATTTATTGCCCTCCTCCTCTTCTGTCTTTCTCAGCCTCCTCTCTGCCTCGTTTTCACTCCACTATATATACACACTTTTGTCATCATTTCTCCCACCGTCTCTCTTATCCCACCTCCTCCCTGTCTCCTACATTTCCCTCCCACTTCTTCCTCCTCTCCCACTCCCTCTGACTGTAAACATGTCTTCCACATGCGGCCTCATTGTGCCGAGCCAGCAGAGCAAAACAACCACGCTTAAGTTGCTCAATAGGTTTCACCAGATGACTGGCGCCTCCTCCCTCCTCTCCTCCTTCGCTCTTTTTCCCCCCTTCGGCTTGAGATGCTTAACAACCATGAAGTAATGCCTGGCAGGCAGGATTAGGCAAGAGAGAGAGACAGAGACAGAGACAGAAAAGAGAGGAAGGAAGAGGGCGAGAGACCGAGAAAAAAGATAAAGACGGTGAAAGTGAGACGGCGATCAAGACAAGCAGGAGACTGAGTGGAACGTCGAGGGCGGAAAAAGAGGCGGTGGGGGGGTGGAGAAAAAAGGAGAAAATGCGAGATGAAGGGAAGTACATGTGGGTGAAAAAACTTTCCCCCCCCCCTCACTGGAACATTCGGCTGTGACCGCAGGCTGAACTTCGGTGCGGTGCTGAGCAACAGCTGCCGACAACAGAGGAAAGTAACGAAAAAAAAAACTGCTGAAGAAGAAGAAGAGGCAAGCAGGCAAGGTGCAGAGTAATGATGGTGGGACGGATGCAAGGAGGGACGGATGGAAGTATAAATAGACCTGGGGCGGCAGGGGTGGAGGACTGAAGGGGAGGATAGCTGAGTGTGCAGAGCAGCGTGTCTTCAGCCAAAAAAGAATTAGAACTCAGGTCCTCTGGGCAAAAGAAGTAAGGCGTGCGTCTCTGCCTGCCTCGACCGCTGCCGGAGGAAGAATTTAAAGGGTCGGTGGTAGCACAGGTGTCTGCCATGACTCAGCTTTTTCAGCACAGTTCAGAGAGGGATTATAAGGGTAGTCAGGCCAGATATGCAGGGCCGGGATGATACGCTTCTGTCCCCATTTGTTTGGGTCGCGATTCGATCTGTTTTGCCGTTCAACAGTGACGATCTCTTTGGGTTAAAACATAAACTTCTCGCGTCTTTTTCCAGAAATTACTTTGTATTGTCACCCTATGTGCTCCCGTGAAAAAAATTATATGGAAATATATAAAATTGTCTCTTAAACAAAATCATAATAGTGACTCAAATCAAAGGACTCCTGCTGTTGTCCTAAACAGCTACCTGGCAGCCTGCTGCTCATCCTGGGCCAAATCTTTGGCACTGTTACTGCTTTTATGGCACGTCTGGCTTAGTTTGGGCCGAGCTGAAGTCCCAGCCCTTGCTGACACCGTTCGCGAGTGGTAACTGCATGTGATCAGCTGTTTGACATTACTTTACACAGTGACAGCAGAGGCTGCCTTTTCAGATGGTTTCACTCTGGAACACTTTTTCAAATGTTGGTGTTTTCAGATGCCAAAACACCATCATTGTGTAAAGGAACAGCCCCACCCCCAAAAAAACCCAAGAAGATTTTACCATTTGCTGCTGAATTCGTTTCTTTTGTTTTTTGTTTCTTGGGGACAGTAAAAGTAATATCAGACTGTTTTAGTGCAACTATTTTTTATGCCAAACACCTATTTGAAACTGTTTTCCGTGTCCTGTGGATTCAATCAAGATGCTGCAACTGATTCTTTAAATGTCAGAACAATAACAGGAATACTGGTTTCTTTGTCCAGAAAGCCACGAAAACCCAAAGACTGTCACTACGTGTAAGTATGTACGTGTTTACTGGCGTATGTTTAAAACTTTGTTCCCTTTCAAACGACTTCCGACAAACAATTTGATTTTGATGTGGTAGCCGATCAATTTTCTCTCAGCTTTTGAAGTCTATACATATTTAATCAAAATGTAACATCCAAGCAGCTACATGGATCAATATTTATCACAATATATAATATGCTAATGGGTTGAAAGGTATTATGATAATGACGGAAGCCTGAAGAAACCAGACGATTAATTAGTTTGAAAATCAAACATTTAACTTTGAAAACTCGGTCAGGTTTGAAATGAATTTTGTAATAAAACGATCTAATGAATAACATGGAAATACAAATATTTAACTGGGTAAAACAGAACTGGGTGTGGACTAAAACGAGGCCATAGGTTATTGAAGATGTCACTTTCTGAGTTTGTGGCTTGCTTGTTCAAGAGTTGACTCCCATTTATTGAGCTGATGGATACTAGTGGGCAATAAAAAGTAAAGTCTGATGCATTTCCTCCGCTGTGTCCTCGTGCAAACAGGCAGAGGGGAAAAAGTCACTTTCATGCTGTGTCGTTCCACCTAGTTTTTCTTCTTCAGACCCACACTGTTCACCTGTGGTTGGCAAATTTACCCAAAATGTGTGGCTCTGGAGTGGAAGAACATCGGGTGTGCTTCTTATTTTGGGTGAGCTGACCATTTAATGCACTGAGATGCTTAAAGTTATTTTCTTGTGTGTGCATCAGGACGGCTCTAACGTGTGGCTCTGCTGATAAGAGGATGAGTTGATGTTCCTGAGGTCTGGCAGATGATATCAAATGAAGCATTCCTATTATGGGTTTTATGAAATCTTCATGAAATTCACTTTCTTAGAGTTGAGACGGAGAGCAATGGAACAACAGACTCGACACCTCCTCCCTTGTCTTCCTCCCTCTCTGTCTCTGTTCTTCTCCCATCTTGTCATATCTTTCATGTCTTCACCCTCTCACTCTTCCTTCCCACCCACACCGCCCTCTTCCTTCCCTCTCTCCTCTCTCCTCTCTCTGTAGAAGCACCACTCGGGGAGTTAAGCTCACGGCGAATAAGGCAGAATGAAAAGAAACTCCTGACTTGATGACATAAAACTCTTTTGGGCGGCACAAAGAGTGAGCATAACCAGAGATATCAACAGCTTAGAAACACCTACGCACACACAATTTCAGATCTTTGCAGTGATCTTTCCAGGACTCCTTTTGCTGTTGGTGGTGGCTCAGGTCAAGGTTTCCACTTTAGACAGATTTAAATTGAGGCGCTTGGGTTTAGAATTTACTCCAGGTAAAAATTGGGATTCAAGAACAGAAGTGAAGAGTCGAGCCTGATCCAACGCTACTCTCTGCTTCACGGCGCTGTAGTCTGCCTGTCTGTGTGCTTCTGCAGAGAAAAACAGCTGAGAGAGCACGTCTGTCTCTCACACAGCAGCTCTGTGCTCTGACTCCTAGACGCCCAGACAGACTAGTAGACATATAATGCAGCAACAGTCACCTATTAACTGAGGGAAAAGCAATTTAGCTCTTGAGATGGGACTCTGAACAGTCCCGCCTGCCTCCTGACACGTATACGGATGCAATTCATCATGGGGAAGTGAGCGTCTTTTGAGGAATCCTAGATTCTTCCCATTAAGATTCCTGTCTCATAAAAATATAACTGCTGTAAATGAAGCATCGGGCTGCAGCATGGCTTCCAGGAGTCTACGTGTTTATAAAAAGGTTCATTACGATTGCACAGGCAGAGAATTTTGGGCAATTCGAGTGCAACTTTTCAGAATTTGTCATTTGAAGAAAAACATTTCTCACATGAAGTGAACAAGTCTAACAAGCCTACAGTCTAACCTGGCGGAGGCCCCGGTGTAGGTGATCCACTGGGTTAATCTGGCTGACAGATGGGGCAGGCTGTGGGCAAGCGGGGGCTGTGTATTGCGATAGTGCTGGGACGGCACTGGGCTGGGCCAAGCAGGATGCTGTGAGTATGACCTATATCAATAATTCACACAGGAGCTCCATGCAGCACGGAGCAGGAGCCCTAATCATCATTAGCAACACTAGCCAGGAGCTGCGTTAGCCTCCAGCGGAATGTCAAGCGTGAAGACGAGCAGGAAGACTGAATGTGTGCCATCCCTGACTTCTGATCTATATTCCATATGACTGAATGAAAAACAAGAATCAGGATGAGCCAAACTTAAAAAAGTGTCTGAGTCTTGACTGTACATCGATTAAATGACAGTTAATTATTTTCACATCGCCACTTTAATGTTGAAGAATAATGTTCAAAAATGTAGAGCTGAAACAGTTTGATACCCAGAGGATTGATGTGGAAGCTTAGTAAGAAACTTCACAAATACATAAACTGACTTTATATTCCGGCATAACAGACTTGTGGACATTTTGTGACAAAATTTGATTCATAAACTAGACGGGTGTCATCCTATTGCTTTCTTAACCTTCCCAACCCCCTCCTGTTCAGTCCGTGGACCTCAGAACCACTGTACTAACATTGTCAATTAGAGCTGCAGCTAAGGATTATTTTAATCGTCGATTAATCTGACGATGACCAATCGATTAATCATTTACTCTACAAATTGTGAAAAATGCTCATCACATTTTTTCTGAGCCAAACTGACATCTTCAATACTGCTTCTTTACTCCAACCAACCCCAAAAAACACAAACACTCATTTACTGGCACAAATAAAAAGCAAATCCTGACATTTAACAAGCTGCAACAAACAAATATTTAATAACATTGCTTGAAGCAAGACTCAATTATGGGATTATCAAAATAGTTGTCAATTCACTTTCTTTCGATTGACTGATCGATTAATTGTTGTAGCTCTTATGTAAATCCTTCAAACTAGCCACAAATACACTGTAATTTATAAACAAAACCAGGGAATAAAAGTTAAGTAAATTGGGAATGATCCCAAACACTTTGCATAACAAGTGTCAGATGCATGTGAGCACAGGAGCTGTGTTATGGTTGGGGGTTGGGAGTGAGGCCAGACCAGACTGCCATCTCCCTCTGACCCCCTGTGTGTGTGTGTCCTCTCTGCCGAGCCAGACAATAGAGCAGGCCCTGTGCCTGATTGGGGTCAGCTGGTGGCTGCCGGGGGGAGTGTAGGGGGGGAGAAGTGGGGGTGGTAGGTATCAGACACCACTGTCTGACTCGTGTGTCTGGATAGGAAGGGAGAGGGACCAAAAAAAACCCCCCCAAAAAAACCAGACAGCCGTCTGAATCACCACGGAAGAGCAAGGAGCAGCGAGGAGGACAGGGAGAAGGATGTGGGCAAACACAGGCTTCTTTCTTGACTCCTACACACATCTTTTACTACTTGACTCCAGGCTGGGAGGTTAAACTGGGTTAAAATTTACAAAAAAAAAAAAAATAATAAAATACAGCACAGACTTCACTTACTCGCTACAGAATGTGCAGTTAGGGGAATCTACAGCTGCGTGATGTTTTCACAGCGCGGCGTTCCCTATGGAAATATCAACCATCGTCCGGGCTGCATCAACTACCTGCACTCAACATATATTCTGAAGGAAAGCTGCGTGTAATGTTGCTGCTGGATACAATAATGTGACTCGGGTAAAAAAAAATCCAGGATCGTTTTCTGTTTTAAACACAAAAGCTGCTTCGTTGTTTATCTCTCTTTCTTTGCCTCTAGTGTAATCCTTGTAATTTCCTGTGATAAGGTCAGATCCAGAGCAAGGCACCGGTAGGGCGCAGCCAGCGGCACAGCTGGCGCAGGCTGTGGATCTACCCCACTAACAGACAAGGCAGTGCTGGGGTGACAGTACTGTGCACCAGGGGTGTGACGGGATCTTGCGATATTAAAATGAGACGCGCAAAGAAGAGGCCTATCCAAAATTCTATTTATAAGCTGTGGGGGGCAGCAATACACTGTTGGAAACCCAATGCAAAGAAACCCACAGAACCACCACAGCTCTCTGCGAGAATCATCTCCCACAGTCAAGTGCTCGAGTCTTGGCTAAAACAAGAGTCATCAGCGTTTCCAATGCAGCTGATATGAGGTCAGTTTCCCTGGTAAAAAAAAATCAGGGATTTCTGCGACTCTCCCATACATACACTCCTCCGTTCATGCACGCACCTCAGCCGGCAACAAATATTTATGGGCAAACCAATGTCGCAAAGGCTGATTAACCGATAAATTTTTTTTTTTTTTTTTTATCGTGTAAAGCAAATCAATGTTTTTTTCAATGTCTTACAAAACAAATGTGTTTTATTTTTGATGTATTTTTATTAGCAAAATTTGACAAAATGCTGATCTAATGAGGTATTTGCAATGCTGAGGACATTATGTGATCGTTAAAGTTTGGCTAAAATTTCAACATTTATTTATGGGAATCTTGTTAACGTTTTTACTTCCATGTTATTTCAGTGTTGAAACATTAACTGGCTTTATTTCAACCACAAGCACTGTGCAATTGTAAGTTTTAAAAAGTGATTTATAAACGAACCGTATTATTTCAACATTGAAAGTCAGTCATTAATGCAGATTGCGTAGTAATATTTCAAAATGCACCTGCATTATTTTCTGACTCTAACATAAAAGGTTATTTTCCAGTCTGATATTTATTCATTGACGTTTTCTTTAAGATAATGTCAAAATCTTGTCTCGTCTGAGTGTATCATCACACCTCTACTAGAAGATACGTGGGATTGTTTGTAAATGTCTGTGTGTAAACTTCATGGTTTGATCTCATGACCTCATGAGCTTCGCTGGTAGATACCAACGACACAGCTTGCTATAAAGAAATTAGACAGCTTTAAAAATCCATTCTAGCATACCTTTAAAGGATTAAATTGATTCTATTGATAAACGGGAGACCTCATGAAGGGTTCACTCCTGACAGCGGGGGATAGCAGTAAACTGTTGCTTTTTGCAGCATTTCTTTCAAGTGAATATATCACAGGGGATAAATTAAAATAATATATGGCAGGTGCTGGAAACTGAAAGATACCAGTGTGGCACGCAGCTCTCTATTTTTTTCTCAATATCAAGTATACAGCTTGTAAACGCAAGCTCCAACATCGAGAGATGGAAAGCCAGAGCGTACCAAAGATTGACATTGTGCATGGCACAAATTAAGCCAAATAGTGGATTGGATGGATGGATAGTGGATTTTTCGTGCTACCTGGACACTGGAGACCCAACAGAAGTGTCTGCACAAGTGACACCCCACTGTAAAACTTCACTACATAAGCCTCTTCAAAAATCCAAGGAAAATCCTACGAGTCTTTTATAGAGACATGTCATTATTCCACTGTGTGGGTGTTCCTGCACACATAAACAAACGGATTACCCAAAATCTGACAAACAGTGGGCGGCGCAGCATTTCCGCGTTTTTTTCCCCCATTTCAAACGATACACCACATGCGTTTGCACCAAAGCAGTTATTCTTGCTTTCTTTCATGTGAGGAAAGAGACGAGCCATGCGGCGAGACTGGGTCCACAAAGGCTAATAAACACGCCAGCCGATGCATCTGACTGAACGCTGGGGAAAAACAAGTGCCCTACAAGGCTGGAAAAAAAGGGGGGCATAGTGTTCCTGTGTACTGTCTGCCAACGTGCGTCTGAAGCGCAGCGTCTTGATTGACTCTGATATGTCCTGTCCGCATCCGCAGACCTGGAGTCACGAGACGCCCAGCAGACAGTGAGGCTGATTCATTCACTCGCTCACACTTTAGCATCTCAGACAGTCCAAATGTGTGTAAATAGATGTTGACCGAGAAGGCAGACGACTAACAACCCCCAACACACACACATGTGCACGCATGCACTTGATGGATGGCCTGTCTTCAAACACACTCAGACTACAAATCTGCCCCTGGTCCCAAGGGCATTTTGGGAACTGAAGGAGGAGGGCGGCTGTGTGTGTGTGTGTGTGTGGTGTTGGGGGTGCAGAATCGAGACACAAAGAGAGTCCCAGCAGTCAGCGGCTGGGGGGGGGCC
>KV751394.1:1969579-1980381 GCA_001698575.1 Mola mola
GCCAGCGGCGGGGGGGCCCCCGCCGCTGCAGCTCAAGCACTGGAGATGAAGGTGCTGCTGGGCAAGCAGAGGGAGGCCAGGATTGACCTTTTCACTGCTTTGGACTTTCGAAGACGCTGCCTGAACTTGACCTTCTCAGCTGAGCCGTTCCAGGCTGCATTTCTCCACCGCGTTTGTAGCCTCAAAGGTTTGTCAGTTTGATTCCGAAAATATGGGATCTGCATAGCCGCGACATAAGAAAATTGGAGAAAAGGAAAAAAACATTTTTTTTTTAACGCTGAATGGTTGTCAAGCTGATAAGAAAACACACTAAACCAGCAATGACAAATCCTAGCTCTGCCGCGCTAAAGTGACAAAACATATAACATCCTTGTGGGGCTCAATAACATGGAAACAAAGACACACTGAGCCCAGACAAACAAGGAAGGTCACAAATCAACCACACAGCCCCTTTGCACCATGCAAAATATTCACATGCTTCCCCGTTGAGTTGTGTTCTGTTTGTGTTCAGTGTTACACACCAAAAAGGCGTATATGTCTGACATATTCTCCCCACACGATGAATGCATATGATGAAAATACAATGTGAATCGGAGAGCAACTTGTTAAAACGCGGCTCGACAGCACTGAAAGTTTTCAAAATACCACGGGGCTATCTGTGAAGCTGTCGGTGAAGTCCTAGTTATCGTTCAATTAAAGTAAGTCGGTGAAAGGAGATGGAAGCAATTTCAGCTACTTATGGAAGGAGGATGAGCCTGTCAGAATTGTCACCGTGCAGCCGTGCACGCTTTAAATTGAGCAACGACCACCATATACAAAGTGACTGTTAAGCAAAACATAAAAACAAAGAATAAATAAACTCAGTAGCTCAATTACCAGAACTTGGACTTAAAATTGTAATAAAGCTTAAATATTATCAAAATACTATGTATAGCTGAATTTTGAGCAAAATCTGAATAAGAATCACACACATGACATCCAAAATATTCCATAACTGACTGTATATTCCAGTGATGTCATTAAAATGCAGCAACGATTAGTCAATCAATCAAATGCAAGCATGTTAGTGGATGGAAACGCATAATTTTTGGCATTTTCTTTCTTTGATTTTTGGAAAATTCTGTTAAAATTTGTGGAACATCTTAATGGAAATCCAGGCACTCACTCATTATGATAATCGAGTCATCATTTAAGCTGTATATTGTAATGGTTGAACTCCATTATTTATCTTGCCCTGCCTGAATTTTTAGTTTGTCTGTTTACAGAGAAACAAATTCAGAACAAAACAGTGAACTATTGTTTTGTTTTGGCTGTTCCTTTATGTGATGAAAGAAATTTTGAAATCTTACAATAAAGTCTTTTGAAAAACCAACCCCGAACTGTCACCGTGTAAACAGACACATTCACTCATCTATATTATCAGCACCAAACTGTGACTATCAGGGCTGAGACAAGTCAGCCAAAACTCAGCTAGACTCATCAAAAAAGCAGCAACTGTGTCAAAGGTTTAGCGCAGGTTGCAGGTAGCCGTTTAGGACGACAGTGTCTGTGATATGCAGTAGCATCTTAATACCAATAGAGGGCAGCAAACACCACACAACGACAGTAGAATAAAAAAAAACCAACATTTGCAGTACCAGGATAGAGTTGCAGTTTACATCTTTCTTATTACCACCATCTACTTAAAATGTTGGGCTAAAAACATCCAGTTCTGGACACATTTTGCGTTGAGTTTTTGGCTCCGTGTGAATGACAATGTTTATCACAACACTGCCATGTGAACGTGAATATTTTCTTAAAATGCAAAGAATTGACTTTTCCATTCTTAGTAGGGCCGCAGTCACCTCAACGTGGCCTTAGAGAACAGCTAGTTTCTAGGTTAATATTTTGTTTATCTTCAGGATTTGGAGCTTTTGATGAACTTGAAGACACCACTGTTGACTTTAGTGCCTTGAGACATTTCATTATCACCATCTATTACAAGCAGCCCCCTCCTGGAATTGCCACCTTACCGTGGTGGAGGGGTTTGGGTGCCCTAATGATCCTAGGAGCTATGTTGTCGGGGGCTGTTTGCCCCTGGTAGGGTCACCCAAGGCAAATTGGTCTTAGGTGAGGGGCCAGACAAAGTGCGGTTCAAAGACTTCTATGATGGTGAATAATAACAAGGACTTGTGTACCCTGCCCGGAGGGATACCGGGACCCCGCCCTGGAGCCAGGCCTGGGGAAGGGGTCCGTAGGCGAGCGCCTGGTGGCCGGCCCTTTTTCCATGGGGTCCGGTCGGGCTCAGCCCCAAAAGGAAACATGGGTCCGTCCTCATGTGGGCCCACCACCCACAGGAGGAACCATAGAGGTCCGGTGCTATGTGGATCGGGTGGCAGTCAAAGGCAGGGGCCTTGGCGGTCCGAGCCCCGGTTGCTGAAGCTGGCTATCGGAACATGGAATGTTACCTCTCTGATGGGGAAGGAACCTGAGCTTGTGCGTGAGGTTGAGAGATACCGGCTAGATATAGTCGGCCTAACCTCAACGCACAGTTCAGGTTCTGGAACCAGTCTTCTTGAGAGGGGTTGGACTCTGTTCTATGCTGGAGTTGTCCCAGGTGAGAGGCGGAGAGCAGGCGTGGGCTTATTAATAGCTCCCCGGCTCTCAGCCAATGTGTTGGAGTTTACCCCCGTGGACGAAAGGGTTGCTTCCCTGCGCCTTCGGGTTGGGGAACGGGACCTGACTGTGGTTTGTGCCTATGCGCCAAATAGCAGTTCAGAGTACCCACCCTTTTTGGAGTCCTTGGAAAAGGTACTGGAGAGTGCCCCTACTGGGGACTCCATCGTCCTACTGGGAGACTTCAACGCTCATGTGGGCAATGACAGCGAGACCTGGAGGGGTGTGATTGGGAGGAACGGACTGCCCGATCTGAACCCGAGTGGTGTTCAGTTATTGGATTTCTGTGCTAGTCACAGTTTGTCCATAACTAACACCATGTTCAGCCATAAGAGTGTCCATAAGTGCACTTGGCACCAGGACACCCTAGGTCGACAGTCAATGATTGACTTTGTAGTCGTATCATCTGATCTGCGACCGTATGTGCTGGACACTCGGGTAAAGAGAGGAGCAGAGCTGTCAACTGATCACCACCTGGTGGTGAGTTGGATCAGGTGGCGGGGGAAGAAGCCGGACAGACCAGGTAGGCCCAAGCGAATAGTGAGGGTCTGCTGGGAACGTCTGGCTGAGGACCCTGTGAAAATGGTCTTCAACTCCCACCTCCGGAGGAGCTTCAACCACATCCCGGAGGTAGTGGGGAGCATGGAGTCTGAGTGGGCCATGTTCCGCGCTGCCATTGTCGAGGCGGCTGCTCGAAGCTGTGGTAGCAAGGTCGCTGGTGCTAGTCGTGGCGGTAATCCCAGGACCCGCTGGTGGACACCAGAGGTGAAAGGGGCCGTCAAGCTGAAGAAGGAGACTTACAGGTCATGGTTGGCCTGTGGGACTCCCGAGGCAGCAGACAGCTACCGGCAGGCCAAGCGATCTGCGGCTCGGGTGGTCACTGAGGCAAAAACCCGGGTGTGGGAGGAGTTTGGTGAGGCCATGGAACAAGACTTCCAGTCGGCGCCGAAGAAATTCTGGCAAACTGTTCGGCGACTCAGGAGGGGAAAGCGGAACCCCGTCCACACGGTCTTCGGTGTGGGAGGGGAGTTGCTGACCTCAACTGAGTCTATAGTTCGGCGGTGGAAGGAATACTTCGAAGATCTCCTCAATCCCACCAACACGCATTCTGAAGAAGAGGCAGAGCCGGAGGACTTTGGGCTGGGCCCTCCCATCACTGGGGTCGAGGTCGCCGGGGCTGTCAAACAACTCCGCAGCGGCAGCGCCCCGGGGGTTGATGAGATCCGTCCCGAGCTCCTGAAGGCTCTGGATGTTGTAGGGCTGTCATGGTTGACACGCCTCTGCAACATTGCGTGGACATCGGGGACTGTGCCTTTGGAGTGGCAGACAGGTGTGGTTGTCCCCCTTTTCAAGAAGGGGGACCAGAGGGTGTGTTCCAACTACCGGGGAATCACACTCCTCAGCCTCCCTGGGAAGGTCTACTCCAGGGTGCTGGAGAGGAGAGTGCGGCTGCTAGTTGAACCTCGGATTCAAGAGGAGCAATGTGGTTTTCGTCCTGGCCGTGGAACACTGGACCAGCTCTATACCCTCACGAGGGTACTGGAGGGGGCATGGGAGTTTGCCCAACCAGTCCACATGTGTTTTGTGGATCTGGAGAAGGCTTATGACCGTGTCCCCCAAGGTATCCTGTGGGGGGTGCTCCGGGAGTATGGGGTAGATGGCCTTTTGTTACGGGCTATTCAATCTCTGTATTGTCGGAGTCAGAGCTTGGTTCGCATTGCCGGCAGTAAGTCAGACCCGTTCCCAGTCAGGGTTGGTCTCCGCCAAGGCTGTCCTTTGTCACCGGTTCTGTTCATAATTTTTATGGACAGAATTTCTAGGCGCAGCCAAGCGGCGGAGGGAGTCGGGTTCGGTGGCCTCCGGATTCCGTCTCTGCTATTTGCAGATGACGTGGTCCTGTTGGCCTCATCGAACAGTGACCTCCAGCTCTCACTGGGACGGTTTGCAGCTGAGTGTCAAGCGGCGGGGATGAGAATCAGCACCTCTAAATCTGAGGCCATGGTTCTTAGCCGGAAAAGGGTGGATTGCCCACTCTGGGTCGGGGGAGAGTCGCTTCCCCAAGTGGAGGAGTTCAAGTATCTCGGGGTCTTGTTCACGAGTGAGGGGAAAATGGAGCGGGAGATTGACAGACGGATTGGAGCAGCGTCGGCAGTGATGCGGACGCTGAAGCGGTCCGTTGTGGTGAAGAGAGAGCTGAGCCAGAAGGCAAAGCTTTCAATTTACAGGTCAATCTACGTCCCAACTCTCACCTATGGTCATGAGCTCTGGGTAGTGACCGAAAGAATGAGATCGCGAATACAAGCGGCCGAAATGAGCTTCCTTCGCAGGGTGGCTGGGCTCAGCCTTAGAGATAGGGTGAGGAGCACGGACATCCGGGAGGAGCTCAGAGTAGAGCCGCTGCTCCTCCGCGTTGAGAGGAGCCAGTTGAGGTGGTTCGGGCATCTGGTCAGGATGCCTCCTGGACGTCTCCCTGGGGAGGTGTTTCGGGCATGCCCATCCGGGAGGAGACCCCGGGGCAGACCAAGGACACGCTGGAGAGATTACATCTCTCGGCTGGCTTGGGAACGTCTTGGTGTCCCCCCGGAGGAGTTGGTGGAAGTGGCTGGGGAGAGGAGCGTCTGGATGTCCCTGCTCAGGCTGTTACCCCCGCGACCCGGACCCGGATAAGCGGCAGAAAACGAAACGAAAACGAAATTACAAGCAGCACTGTTTCACTCACCACCAGCTTTAAAGAGGTCCAACAACCTGACAACTTGGTTTCTTCGGACAGAATAAGTCCATGTAGTCAGCTGTATTGATGAAATTGACCGGGCTTTTGCAGGGTGCTCTTTCAGAACGTGTGCTGGGCCAGCAGAGTGCAACTACAGGTAACTTCTGTGGTGTAAAAACAGAGTCTGGGCTGGGACCTCTCTGACACACATAACAAGGAGCTCTTTCTTAACCTGTGCAAGCCAATCACCACTGTTCGCTGCCACAACCCGTCCACTCAGGAGAGGCGGCAGACTAAACACGGCTCCACTGAGAGACAGTAACCGAGGGTAAAAAATTCCCTGAGAAATTAATTACTAGAGCAGCGATCGCAAAAGAAATCTGTCTGGGAGGAAAAAAATTAAACATTTTTGATACGTTGTTTGGTTGCCTTTGCCACTCCCCTCCCAAAGGTCTCACAGTTTCTAGTCCAATTTTGAGTCTGAAGTCTTTTTTTTTTTTTGTCTTTTTACAGGGCTTATTACTAAACTTCATTAATAATAAAACTAAATGAAAACCTAACTAATTTCAAATCAACAACACCTCCACAAACAAAAAAGAGGCAAAAAACAAACCCCAAACAAACAACAAAGAGCTTAGTGAGAGGTTGGATTGGCTGTCTGGTGGGAGACTGCAGGGTAAATATTGGCTGAGCCCGAGTGCGCCAGTCGGTGTGTGTGCATATATCTGGGTAAACGTGTGCACTTGTGCCTATGAGTACATCTTTGTGCATGTGTGTCTGAGGGCGAGTCAACAAGTGTGCGTGTTTGGCCCCAGGCAGTTGACAGATGACCCTGCTGCCACCTACACACTAACACCACTCATATGCAGAATTACAGATCAGGCCGTTTACATCTGTCTGGAAGGTTGGCCCCCGCTGCAGGCTAACGTTTACATGCACAGAGACGCAGGCAGCCACTCGAGCCTCTGACACATGGACCCAGGCCTTTCCCAGGGGGCGAACACATGCATACTGCTTTCTGGATCTAAAGGACTGGGTGGATGGTAAACAACATTCTAGGAATATTCCTTAAATCTCTTTTTTATTCTGCCCTTGGACTGTGCATGATGTGAAATTTCTTGATAATGTTACAAATCTCACAAAATAGCGTATAAAATACTATCAAAAAAACCAAAGACAGACTGCAAAACTCAAGTCGGTTAATGAAACTGGACAAAATTTCCATCCCAGTTGGATGGAAAATATGTCTTCTTGCTCAACGGTCTGTTTCAACAGTTTAATAGTCTTAGCTCCTCTTGTTCCTGTTAGAGTAATAGTCTACTCTGAAGGCCATTTTACACAGAGATTGTGCAATATCACCTGTTCTATGCTGTTGTTGTTAATTTACACATAATACCACAGAAACGTCAGAGCGCCAGCTACTGTGTCATTCTAGACAGCGAACCAGCGGTCGGCAATTAAAAGAGGCATGAGGAGCGTCTTAACACAAGCAATCATTCCGACATCAGTATCGGTAATACCCCAAAATGTATTCATTGGAATCGGAACATTCTTAGCAACTTCTCAGGTAGCTTCATTAGCTCTGGTTAATGTTACATACAGGAAATTAATTCTTCACTGCGCTCAAAACCATCTCAGGAAGTTTGTGTTATGCTGCCAATGACAACTACTGTTTCAGAGCAGCAAAGAAGAACTCATGAAGAAGAACCTACTCAATGGCTCGTGAAGTGCGGTAGGATCCAAACATGCTGCATTTATTGGAGCATTTGCTAGAATTTGAAGCACATCCAAACTTTCTGCTGAATAAATAATTTTGGTATCGGATCAGTACTCGGTAACCGAACCGATACCCAAAGCCCAGATATTGCATCTGTATCTGAAAGGAAAAAACGGTATCAGAACATCTCTGATGGGAATGCTATGATTTGAATATCATCTATCTGATCAATGAATAAGTGAAAAGGATTTTAAAAATTCAACTAGTTTTTCTATAGCAGTTAGCTTGTAGTTTGGCAGTTCGGGCCACCTGGTGCAACAGACAAAAATGCAGTGAGATTTGTTGGCCAGTAGGGTTGGGTATTCTCTGGTTTTAGCTTAAACTGGCATAACTTTTGGTAAATGACCTGAATAAACCGACATTTGTCAGGTGAAAATGGAGCGAGTTAGCAGCATACAGCTAGCCTCGGGAGCAGGTTAGCTCAGTGCTATAGCGCGTTGCTTTGCCGTTTTGTTGTAGTGACACTGGAGTTGATGGTTTGTGTCCACAGCATTGCTGTACGGCTGTATTATCAACGTCTACACGATAGATCTCACCTCATCAGTAATGAGCTAGCACAGGTTAGGCCTTCTAAGCTTGTGTTGCATGCCAATACTTTAAAATCAAGTAGTGTTTCCCTTGTTTAAGTCACTGTATTACACTATAAATAATATTTACACTGTAAATAGTTTGAAATTAAAAGCACTTTCAAAGAACAGGAGTCACTGGAAACACACCTAGTAGGTATGTAACAATGCACTGCGATCCTGTAGGAGGTCAAATTATGTCATTCATCAAGCTGACTGACATATTGAAAGTGTAACAAAATACTTTTTTATTGCATGAAATGGCATCGACACTCTATACTTAAAGGTCTTTTCACACTGCCACGCACTAACTCACCACTTCCAGTTATTTCAATGAAGGAACCGTGATAGAGAGAAAGCTAAAGTTGGACATACTCCCAACACCTACGAAAATGCCGGTATAGGAGTTGATGAGTACTTATTTTATAGACTGTCTGATTCCCAGGAAATTGTTTTTGCTGTTTAGCAGCGGCTAACCTCACTAGCCACCACTAGTTTGAAACAGTCAATTCTTCTTCACCGCTACTAAAAGCCGACACCAGAAGTTGCCCAGCCCTACCACTAGCAACTACTCTTTTAGAGCAGCTAGGAAGAACTGACCACAAGGTACTGATCACTGGTCACATTTACCCTTCAAAGAGCTGCAAGCAAACCAGTTTCGTGGCACGTTAATAGCCGGAAAACTGAGGAAATACTGATAAAGTGGAACATCCCGAAGTCCAATGGTCACGTTGTTTTGCGCACGTGAAAAAACCCATGGATGATATATATATAAAAACACACTGGTATCGGATCGGCACTCGGTATCAGCCGATACCCAAAGTTGCATCAGGACTGAAACCATGGTATCGAAACCACGTTGTGTCTGACTAGCAGTAATACAAACTTCGGAGGTTTCCTCTGTAATTCAATCTAGTTTTGAGCTGTAAAATCCCAACTCTCCAGGTAATATCTCCAACTGCTGCAGCACTTCTACTCTGTTCTCTTCACCCAGTCCACAGTAGAAACCAAAGCTCCGCACCACCATCAAGATGACATATCTCGATTACAAAAGACAGGGTGTTAGTAGGTGCGAGCGAAAAGCCCTCAGTGACGCTGGCACAGACCGTACTGTTCGTTTAAGAAAGACAGAACTGATAGAGTATGAGTCACTATTAGATTAAATGACAAAAGCACATGATGGCAGAGAACCGGCTCATGGTGTTAGCCTGCAGGGACTACACCTTCACATAAAAATCACAATTGTGTGGGGAATAACTGCTAATGCTTCAGGTTAAAGACGTGTGTTGATTAAAGCTAGTAAAAATGCACATAAAATGTATGAGACTGTAGTGATTGACCTCAGGACGCTGCAATAACACCACACCTACAATGCAAGATAACCGCACCGCACGATGAAGCTGCCTGCGTCTTTTCAAATCCTACACGGGAATCCAAGTGTGGAGGCTGAGGTTCCATTTCTGGCCCTGACACACTGTCTGCGCGCACATCCCTCCATGTTCCTAGCAATTTCAATTTTTTCCTCCTCGTCTGAGGAAAAGAGGAAACACGCCAGTGAGACCGCCCGCTCCGCTTTAAAGGAAAAAAGAAAGAAAGAAAGAGAGAAAGAAGAAGAAAAAGAAAAAAAACAGACGGCTCTTTTCTTCAGCCAAGGAAATCATCAAAGCTTGGGCTACATTATTCAGCCTCGCCGGGTCTGCATGACAACACAGCCAACAAACAAGAGCTCTCTTCAGACCAGACAGCCACTACAGAGGGACACAGCTATTTCAAACCACTTGTGAATGGACGCTCCCTCCGACTAGTGAGCCGCTCAGATGAGGAAGAGCACCAGGCCAGCATTTATTGAGCAGCAAACTCATAGAAACGCACAATGTTTAATACCCTGCAAGCAGCCATCGGCACAGTTATTTGACTTTGCAGCTCAGTTCAGACGTCGGAGGTAGTGTTACTGGATTATCTAATTAGGAGCTCTGTGCTGGCTCACTGTCTCTGTGATGCACCGTTTCACGTCTGTGTGTTTCTTCCTGCCTGGCAGTACGACGGTGCCACGGCAAGCGAACGCTGGTGGAACACTCCACACACACACTTCTTGGTTACAGTGTGGCGTCAGTGCAGCTGAGCTCCTCAGCCAAACCTGAATCTAATATCCTGCGCTCACCTCGCACCGCCCAGGCTTGGCCCCGGGCCCCGGGTGGAAATTACACATCACTGTAACTCTGTCCAACCTTCCGTCTGTCCACATTTCTGTTTATATCTCTGTCAGCACTCGTCTAGCTGCCTGCTTATGGATGTCTGCTGCGCAGCTCCTGTTTGTCTTTGTCCTACCGTCTGTCTGCAGACGTCTCAGACGCCCGTGTCCGGCTGTCCCCTGCCCTGGCCACAAAGAGGAACATCTGCAGCGGATCTGGCAGCATTAGGGAAGAGCTGATAATGATAGTTTCTCTCTGGGCTGCTCACAAGGCAGACAGACATAACATACCATTCCAACGTTTCCTGTCTGCGCTGACAGGCAAACTATTTAACCCTCTGTGGTGATCCTAGCACCACATGCACAGTAAAGGAAGACCAGCCTTCACGGAGGAAGCAAAGCCAAGTTAAAGGAAAACTCCACATACTTGTTAAAAACACGCACACAAACTGTGAGATACAACTAAGAGTGCAAGATGGGTTCATCTTTCCCGGTGGGGTCCCTGAAGGGCTGGAAGTCAACTTACAGTAGAAAAGAGTCGCTGCAAATGAAATGTTGGAAACTACAGAAAAAGTTTGGGTCGAAAGAAAGCAACAGCACCCTCGGCCCTCCGAGGTCCCCGGAAAGTTCCACCCAGTCCGTCGTCTGAGAGAACTAACGAGGGAGCAACGGAGCAGGAAGACGGGCTGCAGGACCGTGAGATCGTCTCGGATAAATACTTGTTCAGATTTGTCTGCTGGTCTGCTGCTGCGGCGCCGGAGAGCCCACAGAACGGCTTACAGGCGCTAGGTTCCCTCGGTGGCAGTTTAAGGTCAACGAGCATTACTCACATATCTCCATTCCCTGTGGCTGGGAAGCGGTGCAGTTGCAGGAGCAGGTGACATTGGAGTTGCCGGGGCCGCC
>KV751394.1:1980591-1994228 GCA_001698575.1 Mola mola
GCGCTTATTTTCCGCAGCCTTTTGGTCTCTTCTCACGCCATATTTGCGCGGACTTGAGAGGAGATTCGGGGACGAGCCGCTGGCCGCGTCTAACGCATCGCTCGGCTCTTTCCGTCCCTTCCTTCGCCGCTCAGCGCAGCTGTCCTTCCTCCGTCGGCTCCGGCCCCGCCCCTTCCCTGACGGACTGCCACTCGGGCCAATCGCTGGGCTGCGGGGGAGGGCCCGACAGCGCGAAAACGAGGTGCTACCTTCAGGGGCGATCAGAAAATATAAATACGATTATAAACACGTTGAGATGTATATGATGTAACATTCTTTACACTTTCCGGTAAAACTGTAAAGGTTGGATTTATTACTAATACATGAGCACAAAAACAGGCCGTGATGCCAACGTGGGGTCCAAAAATGTAAACACTGATCACAACGATCATTTAAAGAGACTTTTACAAAAACTTATCTCTGCAAATGATATTGTATCATATAACTTTTTTGTTCTGTTGATGCCTTAGTTAAAATAAAAATAATTAGCTGACTGTTAATTAATGAAAGACTAGTTTGTTTGTGCAGGGATTCACGTCTTGATTGTGTGGTGCTTTCTGGTGGTTAATGTCCATGAACTCCCCCACATATATTAGATGCAAATAAATGAAATGGCTATCATACTGCATGATTGATCATAAATAAACTACCAACTACACAGCCTGGTGTGCAGCACCGGTTTAGATATGTAGTTCGTACTACAGGACTAGACTGTTGATTGTCACAGCGGGCTGACATGTTGATACTCGGAAGCACAGATGTACAAGGAGGACTTGAAGGGAGCGCCGGGACGTGTGTGTGTGTGTGTGTGTGTGTGTGTGCGTGTGTGTGTGTGTGCGTGTGTGTGCTTGCGTGTCTGGGTTACCGGGCGCTGACCTGACTCAGAGCCAGCAGACGGCCGGGTCGTGCTTGACAATGGCTGTGGGAGAGCAGAGGCAGGGAGGGATGAAGGGAGCAGCCGGGACTGGTGGCTCTGGTGTGTTATTTGGGGAAGTTGCGTGTGGGGGGGTGCGTTTTGAGTTTCACTCCCTTTTTATGGTGGGCCGCAGCCAATGGAGATGGCTCTTTGAAGGAGCTAACCTTGAGGTGACCCCCCACGCCAGGCTTGTGGCTGAGGGGCACATGTGCAGCAGAGGAGCAACCCCCCCCCCCCCCCCACACCACACACACACCAACATTGCAACCCTCCAACCCAATACACACAGGACTGTCTGCAGTCTATAAATAAACTCTGAGAGAAGCTCTGTGTGTCACTCCAAACTAGCAAGTCTCCAAATTGTGGTTCAGGGACCAGAAGAGGTCAGAGGGCGCTTTCAGGTGGCCCCCCGCCAAAGGATTTTGAAATCTTCAGGGCAGAAACACGGGAGTAACTTATGATCAAAGTCTCCACCGGCCGTCTTCTTCTGCTTTCTCAATTCATGTGTGAAATTGTCATCGTTGTATCCAGACTGCTGGGAAATGTTTGTTGTTTGGCCAGGGGGGGCTACTGGCTATCAAACAGTCCTCTATGAAGGAAAAAAAAAAAAATTGTAGGAATTGCGCATTAAAAGTGTCACATCTTTCCAGTCTAATTATGCAAATATGATTTCCATTGATGGCTTCCAGTGACCCACCCTCCATCATCCACTACATCCAGGCACTTTTGGAAGGGGGACCAGCTGTCACAATTTTATTGAAGCAACAAATCGAGGTGCTGTTGTCTTATCAAGCGAAGCCCCGATATGAGGAGGGGTCTCTCCTGCCTCCCTCATGTCTTTACACATAAATACACATTCCAGACAGGCATTCAGACCCCAGACCAGCTCTCACATGCAGGCACACAGATGAGCATCGATTCTCGGCCGCTGCAGCCCACCTCTGTCCCCTCGCAAATGCCCCCCCCCCACACAGACTGTCTGGAGCTTCAATTTGGTCCCCCGGGGAGCACGAACGGTGACACCACTAACAGGCCAGACAGCCAGCAGACAGATAAATACTAGGATGGGCTGAATACCAAATGCACTCTAGTCTACCAGCTCTCCAAACCCCCCTCGACTGCAGACTGCACGCGCGCACACACGCACGCGCACACTGCCTCTGTGTTTCTCTCGGGGAATGTCTGTCTAGTCGTGTTTTTGAGGAATACTAACTTATGTTGATTGGTTTATCACGCCCGGCTCGCGTGCACTCCTGCCTACACTGTGTGTGTGTGTGTGTGTGCGTGCGTGTGTGTAAGGGTGATCATGCTTGTTCAGGAGTACAATCTGTGTGTGCGTGCGTGCTTCCGTTTTGTTGTGTGCATTTGAATTAAAGCTTTACATGTTCATAATAAAACAGAACCTTAAATGTAAGGAAACTATACTGGCATTACAGATGACATCACCATGTGCATTTTATCCAGAACAATGGGAAGCCTGCAATATGTGTGTGTTTATATGAAAGAAGCATTTTCATCCCTGCTCTTTCACCAGATGCAACACAATATTGGCAGAAATGATAAAAACTTGGTTGGTAGATGTGTCCGGAGAGGTCAAGAAGGCTTATGCAAAGACCTACCCTCCCCCCCTTAAAAAATTAAAAAAATACAAACTAAAACATGAAAAAAGAAGAAAAAAAAACCCATAAGAAATATAACACCAGAAACACACATAATGAACATAAAGATAATCAGTCAATTAAGCCAATGTACAAAATAATGAGTCTTTGTGAATTAAATGTGATCTCAGTTGCTTTTTAAAACTGTGCAAAGATTCTGAGCCTCAGTGGAAGACAGATCCAACCCGTCACATCCAGGACTGCTCAATCCGAGCTCCTGTGGTGCCAGCAGAGATGCTACTTCATAGCGCCATCTTGTGGCTCAGCTGTGAAAGGGTCTGTGTCATACATCAGCCCAAACGTTGGCCAGGGAGTCTGCGCCACTCCCCTGGCTTCACTTCTCCCTCAGTCCTCTCTCAGCTGTCTCAGGCCTCGGCTTTAACCTTTGAGTCACTTTCCACTCGCCTTCATCAGAACCCGCAAGGGAACAGGGAGGGTGACACAGACAGACCGCAAGAGTCTCGTCCTCCGGCTCACTTTGCAGCCAGGCTGAGAGTGTTGTAAACTCACACTGAGCAAAAGTTTGAATGACAAGTGGAGTTTGGAAAAAGAAAGAATCAGCAGAATGTTAAATATAGCACTTTTTCTGAAAGTGACTCATGGTTTGGACTTGATATCTTAATGAAACAGTATTCACTCATATTTGAGGCAATGGCATGTCTGCAATGTAAGATTCAATTTTTTAAAGATTTCATGTGTTTCAAAGGGGACCCCAACGTAATGTCTTCTGTAGCTGCAGGGACGCTGATGGTGGTGTCATCGCTGATATTTCAGCCTGTAAATGTGAGCTTTGACGGACGTGAGCGTTTACTGAAGGCGAGCGGCATTATGGGAGCTGTTTCTGAAGGTAGGCCAGTACCAGAACAAAAGTTTGGATAACTCGCCATCTGCAGCATCTATTTTGTCCTTTCTTTGATTAATCTGTCATTTGTAGGTGGAAGTGAAACACCATGAGTGTCATTTGATTGTCTCATCTTCGTCCTGCTTCTGCCTTCCTGTCATTATTTATGACATCTGAAGTTCCTTAATAGTGCACATTATCAGTCATTTGTCTGTGACCTTTCCGCATGAGAGTGAAAAGAGGAGCACATGAAACGCAGTGAAGTGCCGCAACACCTGCCGTGACTCACAGGAATTAATTTTCCCCACGTGGCCATGAGGATGATGATGCAAGATGACAATGCCAAACGTGTCCAAGGAGCTGCTATGACCTCGTGTTTGCACCAAATTACTCAAACTGTCACACGAATGAGAGTGAAGAACATTAGGATGTGGACCCAGATGAACACGAGCTGCGTTTCCATGAAAATGTGCCACACACTTTAACCAAATCCAGGGACATTTATGCCTGTTTTGTGTTTTAGCTAACGTTTTGTGGAAGTTATTTCAACATAACCAGTAGGTGGAAGTTTCCAGTCAGGTCAAGTGTCTTTTTACCACAGAAGAAGATGATGATGGTGCAGACCGGCTGATGCTACTAAACTAAAAACTAATAACAAGAATGCACTCTAATGTTCTCTGACAGCCACATAGCTGCTATAAAGCAGGTTAAAACAGGCTAAATCGGTCATTTTTGTGTCCGAATGGAAACAAATGTGGGACATTGGTTCCACGTTGTGCTCTTATATTGATCTTTTACGGAATAAAAAAGGAAGTACAAGTACTCGACCATTTAAATGAGTGAAAATGCCCATCCCTTAGTGGCACACACGTCACATGGTGGTGCAAGGCTTCTCAGCGTTGATGAAAGGAGCGATGCACACACAGTGAATCAAAACCACAATTATGTATTTCAGCCCACAATCCTTAATCCACTCCTTATGGGTTATCACAGTCTGCTCGGTTGGCTGCATAATAGGCCAATACAACAAAACTGGCAGATGGGGAGGCTTAAAAGTGGAGTGCGTGACATGATTCACAGTGGGAAAGGGAATTTATCTGTTTATTTCCAGCGAGGGGGGCAAACTCTGTCCTCTCGTTTTATAAGAATATCCAAAAAATGTTGAATATTTTAAATATTCTACTGGATGTGAGCCAGTTTCTCCCAGCCAGGCATTCCCAGAGGAACGACGGTGCTCGACAACAACTTCACGATCTCAGATGTGACCACACTTTTGGACTTGAAATAATAAATCCCTACATTTTCTTCTGTTGATAAAAGTTTCTGTGCTGCATCACTAATGTCTGTTAAAAAGATTCCTCCTGTGGGTGCAGCATCTTATCACGGGACTCGCATGATGAAAGCTACTTGTGCATGACGATGATCGGTTTGTGGAGTCAGTATCGCTGAGCGCCACTCCAAACGTCAGAACAAAAGGTGGATATGACTCAGCCTAATACCAAGGCTGAGCTGGATTCACGAATTTAACCGCAATGCATCTCGCCCGCTGACAAAGCCAAGGAGAGAGAGAGAGAGAGAGAGAGAGAGAGAGAGAGAGAGAGAGGGAGAGGGAGAGGGAGAGGGGAAGAGAGAGAGAAAGTGTGTGTTTGCTTATCAGCTGTAGCGCTACATGACAGAAAGGCCAATCCAGACGGTCAGATTGCAGAGTAGAGAGTTGCGCTCAATAAAAGCGTCTGGCGTGCCACATCACATTTGCTGCTTCCTGCCCTTGCCTGGCTGCAGTGCTGTGTCATATCCTGTCCGCACAGGTGCACCAGCTGTCTGGTTCCCCGCCCCTGTCGTTTCCACACACACATCGTGCTCCAACCCCTGTCATTTCAAAAATCGCTCCTCCCTTACTGCCGCAAGCACCACTGCAATGACACCGCCGTGCTCACCGGGAAGTTTGTGTGTCGGGAGACAGAGGGGGAAAAAGGAGGAGACGGAGCCGGAGGTGCAGGACACCTGACTGAGCCCACCAATGGATGAAAACAATGGAGGAAGAAAAGAGTGAAGAGCAGAGCAGAAGAAAAGAGGGAGGAAGAGAGTGAGAGAAAAAGCCAGTGAGTCAGAGAAGGGGACAGACGCAGACAGGAAGGAAGAGTAGATAATCAGCAGGTATTGAGCTCTTTTCACCCCTGCTGTAGGGCCCTGCTGAGCATTATAATGGGCTGTCTGCCCAGCTGGGCCGATGAGCTCATGTCTGGCTTTAATGCCAATCTCCTAAACTGGCACACGGCTCGGCGGGCCGAGCGCAGACGCGCCGCTGCGCCGCCCGGACGGAGGGAAAGAAGGATGAGGAGGAAGAGAAAGAGGTGTGAGAGGGAGGGCGAAGGTGTGCGTGCGTGTGCCCCGTCAGCGCCCTCCGTCACAACACTGATAAGAGCCCAGAAGCAGACGTCAGTAATCACACAGTCAGTGAGACAGACGGTGGATACAAATGTGTGTGTGTGTGTGTGTAAGAGTGAAGGATGGAGAGATAGAATGAGGAGGAGTGTGTGTGTGAAAGTTTATGTGGTCATAAACAGTGCTGATTACAGAGTGTGGATGGTGCAGGTTACAGCCTCCCACTAAGAATCCATCCACACACACACACACACACGCACACCTATTACTGAAACACGAAATCAAACAGCATAAACATCCTGTCCATACTAAAATACATACACTCCAGTGATGGAATGTAAATAAGTGCATTTACTCAACATTTTGAGGTACTTGTACTATCCTTGGATATTTCCTTTTTTTTTGCTACTTTTACCACACTACATTTAGTTAACATCATTAGTTACCAGTCACTCTGCAGAGTAAATACTGCATCAGATCCACAGAGCTCATTTTGAAAAAAAAGGCATTTTTACTGACTGTCACAATAAAAATAAAATCACCATCACATAGATTTGTTGGTTGGTCTTTGTTGGCCCTTCCACTACTGCCCAGCGACACAAGAGGTGCACGTTTGCACACACTGTTTGAAACTGCACAGGTCCAGTTCTGATAAACCAGATGAGCCCACAGTTGTAAACTAAACCAACCTGTTTTTTTTGCAGTTATCTCTAAACCACACTTGCACCTGCCTGGACCTGTAAAGTTTTGTGGCCCGAGTTGGATCTGAGAGTTCTTGGAAGTATCTCTCAATAGTCACAGCAGCTGCTGTGCTTCTGCAGTTTTCGACGCATCCCCTCAGGGATAATGTGTCTTCCTCGAGGCTATCACACTTCCAGACACTTTATGACACTGTTTACAAGCAGCAAAGCCACTGACGATTATTCTCACAGTCCGTTATCACACCAAACTTGGCCTTCAACGATGCATTGTTGTATGGTCTACAGTGCGGTGTTCTCTGCTGGCTGTTTTTGCTTTTCTGTTCTCCATTTTCATGTAGCTACTAGCGAGCTGACAGCACAGTCGTATCAGTGAACCTTTGGTTGGATGTCATGGGGTTAAACGTTGTGTAATTTAGTGGCTGATTCGGCTTGATAACATTAATGATTTAGATATTGAAATACAGCACAATATTTTTTTATTTCTGGGGTCTCCGGAAAAACCAACATTTTTCTTCTCACCTCTTTTCCACGTGTATTTAGTTTATTTATACCCATGAATTTATATAAATATGGTTTCATTACAAAGTTTTGGAGGTTTCCCACCGGGTACCTGTGAACTCCAGCTCAACGTGCGTACGTAGGATTAACATTTGTTTTTAGAAATGCAATGCACTTTAGCAAGTTAATTAAGCTAACCGCTAGCACTTATCTGTCCAACTCCGTTGCTCGTCCTCCACATTTGTTCTTTCAGTCCTTGTTTCAAATATATACTAGCATTACATTGGACGTGGGAGTCCCCCTAGTGTTCCGTAGTGGTACTGATGTTGGTTGAGTGGCGGTCACAGAGACAGCATCACCAGCATGGCTACTGTCTGAAGAATTCTTATTGGGGCTCTGGCCTCAGTCCCCTCTTGCAGGTCGTATTACAGAGCAGGCACGTCCTGTTTAACACTGATCTAGCAGAGAGAATATATCTCTTAAGTCCTGCTAGTGATGGGAAGCACATATTGACGAGGAAAGAGATTTCGACAGAGACTGGAGCTCTTTCCATTGATTGAATGGCCCTCTATTCCCTCCTAATTATATTGGTGTAAATCACTCTCCATCATCACCTTTTTTGCCTTCTCTGGCAATCAGGGAACCTTTTTTCTTTTGCATTTTTAGATTTTAAGCTGTTTCTTCATTAGTTCCATTTTTGCCTGGGGTTAGTGACTGTGGAGAACAATGTCCATTTCTTTTTTGGTTCCATAATGGCTGACACGCTTCCTTTGTGCTATAAATCGAGTCTTTTTTATTTCCCACAAAAAGTCCAGCCTGCTGGCAGCATGAGTAACAGTGAAGGTGAGGCTTACAGGGAACCAATCGACCCAATCTTAATCATCATTCTGTGCAATATATATTTATTGACACTGGGATGAATGAAATAAAGTTGTTTGTTTCCGCTCTTCAGGTTTGTCTTTTTCACTTTATTTTTTTCCCTTCACAATGCAAAGACACATCATTGTTGTTATTGCAAAAAAAGTGTTTGCCTTTACTCAAACTGACGGCTTTTCTTACTGCAGGCGTTTCATTATACTGTTCTCTGCTCATTGTGTAATCCATGGCCTCACAGCACAACCACACTAAATTCCATCGTGAAAGAAGGAGGGAGAAGAAGGAAAGCGGTAACATCCAGGCTAAAGCCAGTGTTGGACAAGCTACAGAGCCACAAGTAGCCACTGATTCAACAGTGAGAGCTGCAGGTGGCCTGATTAGGTCAGGTACAACATTTAACTTATATAAATATTGTGGTTCAGGCTGATAAAGATTATATTTAAGATGCTGCTCCAGCTGCTCATTAAACCCTTAACCCCCTGTTTGATGAAAAAAATCTCCTGGTGGCCTGGATGTAATTGTGCATCTTTCTTTCATCTCGGTCGTTGGGATCTAAGAATTTGCCGCGCCCCTCGCAGGTACGTGGAGCTTCCAAGGATGCTGTCATCTTTTGACTCTTAAACTAGTCTGCTTTACGCTGCTCAGTGGCAGGTTCTAACATCGGAGTGATTCAGCCACACATGTTGGAACCAGACACGGATTCTCAAGAAGTAGAGGAGGACCTACTTGTACAAGCTGATGCATCAGAATCCAAAAATGTTGTTTCTACGTTAAGCCCCACCCCAACATATTTTTGTACAATGGGAGAGAAATTAAGGGTATGATTACTTAATGTGTACTAAAGTAATTAGCAAAACCAAAGTTTGGAAATGCAGTGTTCCGAGTGAAAATCACCTGGAAAAATGTTTACAGAAGCAAAAGTACTAGTTTGAACAAATGTTAAAACCAGTGTTCACAACTTCAGGCATGCAGCTGCCTCCAAATTTTACTTAATGACAGCACTCAAATAAATGTACTTAGTTATTTTCCAACACCGGGTAAGAAGAAAAAATATCTATTTTTTGATTTATGGGTGAACTGTGTCTTTAATGTATTAATGGTGAATGTTTTCAATTATCTAATTGTTATCTGTTATAACTGGAGGTCAGACGTCAAGCTAAGTCAGTGACCCTTGTGACTTTCAACCAAACGCACCAGAACAAACCACCAGCCTCTGTAACGGAGGTGATTGAACAGACGATAGACCAGGGCCAGTTTACGATTTATTTAGTCTCTGTAGAAGACGTCAGAAAACACAAATAAACATGTGATGGCTCTGCACCTCTCCTTCTGCTCTAGCACCTCTGCAATGCACCGGCACCGAACGAGTTGAACATGTTCCTCAGAATCGGCAATAAAATTACATTTATACATATCAGTTTAACAAAATTATTGAATCAAAACTGACCTTGCAATTTAGCGACAAAAAGATCTAGAAAACTTTAAATTTTCTCATAACAGGAGTAATGAATTAATACAAAATATTAACTTTAAAACCTTCCTTTTTGATAAAGCTTATAGTTAAGGCTGGCCTATCTAGCCCTTAGTTATGCTGCTATAGGCTTAGGTTGCTGGGGGAACACTCCATGATTCACTGAGCTTTCTTCTCACCCCCCTCTGACTCCGACTCCTTCTCTGCTCCTATAAATGTCCATATCCTTACACTAACTTTACGTCTTCCCCGGAGTCGTTGTGCTTTACCATCCTGCAGGTTTTTCTAGGTCGCGGTGGGAGGTGCTGCTGTGGTCCTGCCGGATGCCCCCTGGCCACATTAGGAAAGGAGAAACCTGTGACTTGGATCCTGTGACTTGGATCCTAGGCTGGATTTCCAAGTGCAAATCGGGACCCACAGAACACAATGGCTTCTGGATCAATAGACTACACCTGCTTCTGGACCACTACACTTCACATATCCCTGGATTTACAGATTCTACATACTCTTGGACTCAGCAACACCCAGATCTTCCTACATGGAGTACAATGACTCCTGGACCAACAGAGTCCACCTGCGTCTGGATCACTAGACTTTCCATACATCCGGACTCATAGAATCCACAGACTCTGGGACTCATGGATGTTTTATGCATTCTAAATGAACTGTTGTTATCATGTTTTTGTGTTCTGTACAAGTGACATTTATTGCACGTCTGTCCGTCCTAGGAAGAAGGATCCCTCCTCTGTGGCTCTTCCTGAGGTTTCTTATTTTCCCTGTTTAGGGTTTTTTAAGTTTTTCCTCACCCGGTTCGAGGGTCTAAGGGCAGAGGATGTCACATCTGTACAGTTTGTCAAAGCCCAGTGAGATAATGTGTAAATTGTGATTTCGGGCTATACAAATAAAATTTGATTTGATTTGAAAACTTTAAATTTTCTCATAACAGGAGTAATGAATTAATACAAAATATTAACAAAAAACTCCCACAATAAACAGAGCACACAGCGACACCAAGTGGATAAAGGCACACAGCTACCGGGGCAAACAAAACTGAAAATGGAATTAGGATCAAAAGTAACATACCTGTAGAAGACGTCAGAAAACACAAATAAACATGTGAAGGCTCCGCACCTCTCCTTCTGCTCTACCACCTACTTTAACAGAAATAATAAAGATGAAGTGGTTCATCACTCCTCCATAGCAATAAGCAGCGGCACCGCTAGCTTAAAATCGCGCCATAACAGCTACATGAAAACATCAACGTAACTTTTCATTTTTCATTTCCGAGCGGAACAACACTACTGGACGTACTTTAAAAACATCAACTCACACCGTTGGACTAAGTTTTACATCCAAAATGACAAGATTTTTTCTATAAATAATCACAGAGAGCAGGATTTTTTTTCTCCTCAACTTACCTCTGCGACGCATTTACTGGCACTGAGAGGGAGAGGGGGGGGAGGGGACTACGGAGGCCCGAACGGTACAGAAGCCCTTAAGTGTCATAAAAGGCGATATCTACAGGAAAATAAATACAATAAAAATGGTAATAACTAATTAAGATAAAATTCACAACTAAACAAAAACAGTTTAAAATAAACTCATAGTAATAGAAAAATAAAAAATAAAGTGCTTCTTAACTCTGTAACACTTCCATAAGTGCCTCAGACGCAGGAAGCAAGCAGAAAAAAAAACCTGAAACTATGAGTGTCACCTGATTGTCACAGTTCTGCTTACAAAACCAACAGTCACATTCATTTGTTGCTGTCTATAATTATCAGTCACATGTTTTATCAGCCGGCGATCCTCGCCCTGTGACTCTGCCCCTCCCACGACCCTCCCTTCACCTACGTACGCGCAGTAGGATGCCCATTATCCACCACTGCTTTCAAGAAGGCTTCGTTATTTTCAGCCTTCCACACTTGGTGGGCAATGCATTGGATTGTTTCAGTGACACCCAAATACAAAATAATGAGCTACGAGGAGATTTCATGGCATGAAATTTGTGGAAACGCTACATGAATCAAAGTTATTTGAGCCTTCACTAAAGAAAAAATTAACTTTGATTGAAAGCACTAATTAGGTTCCTCTCTCTCTCTTTTTTTTTTTTTAACACTACTGGTAAATTCATTTAGTACTCATTAAAAGATTACCAAGTTGAATTTATGCCTCATGCCAGGAAAGCTGCAGAAGATAAACCTGAGCAGCCATATCACTCGAGTTTTGTTGGATATCATCTCCTCCATACATTTGAGAACATCGAAAAACAGCCACACACTGTGAGGGTAGCAGGCTTGGAACAGATGGACGCTCATATGAACAAGTCCCAGAGATCCAAACACACCGAGCACTCCTCCTCCCTGCCTGCCTTGCCGTGTCACACAAAATGATATAGCTCCCATATTGAGGAGTATAATGAAAACATTACATTCCGTGAGGGATGCTGCACTCGGAGTGGGCCCTGACAGATGGATGGTGTTGGGAACATGTTGCAGCACCCTGGACCTGCTACCACTCTGGCAGATCTTAGCGACACGAAGGTTAGCCCAACCGGCGAGCTGGTGCTGCCTATGCCAACACAGCTGCTCCCAGCAGACCCCTGCCTGCACTGCATGGATTTTACATACTCACATGGTATCAAGGCTTTGTTAGCTCCCAGACTGACTCCATCCCAGCACGTAGCTCTTAAACAGCGTGTCTTGTAACAGCTTGTAGCAGCCCAGCGAACGTCCCTGCTCATAGCTTGCCCTCAGCTTCTTTCAACAGTGGTAGTAAGCGGGACTACAGGGAGTCAAAGGATCCCCCCACAACAGCTTGTAACCGCAGCGTTCACTGCTGAGGTGCTAAAACTGAAGGCAAGGCTGCATAGCAACATTAGCACCGCATCAGTCAGCAGTAACATGATTCGTGCTGGATGATATGTCTGACAGCATGGCGAAAATGGTGATTATGTGATCCGACGCTCCATATGTGAGGGATACTGCCAGATGCCACCCCGCCGGGCCATAACCTGGAGACTACATAATGTCGGATTCACAGCAGAAATATGCAGATGGCCTGAATATTTCATGAGTTTCCCATAGTTTTGTTGCCCTTGGGCGTGATTGGACATGAAAGGGACAAAAGCAATACCTAAATATTTAAATCTTTGGTGCCAAGAACATTCATGTTCTTAAAGGGAAGCCACGCTGGCTGTGTATAGCATTATGTCAAAACACCCACGCTGCTTCTTCTGTGTGAGACCAGATGCTGGCAGTGTCTTTAAGCATGTCACGGCAGGTTGGACTTGTCCAGTCCAGCAGCTTTAGTGTGCATCAGCTCTGCAGAAACCAACCCATTTTGTCACGTTTGCTCTAACACATTCCAGATACTGTACCAGCCTGCAGCATGTGGACAGATACCCAGGTCATATTCTCTATAGATACTGATGACAAAAACAAGCATGATTAATAAGGGTGACCCGAATACTCGAACATCGGAAGATTCCACGGCAAATCTCACAGTCGAATTGTTGCAAAATGTGGTTATGAAACGAGGATCATTCCATTCTGGGGAAGCTGAATGCCTGATCTTTCATAAATTGTTTGGTTTCTCCCAATAAATCATGATATACCACCTGTTTTGGGATAAATATCACCGTATTAATAATACTGTTTAGTAAATAATTGGAAACAATTTGTGTGTGTTTAATTAATCTTCTTGGCGTACATGAATAAATCACTATGGAAGGAACAATCAGATTTTGCGGCACTGGCAAAACAGCATCGCTACTTGGGTTTCTTTTTTTAACTACATCAAGATCCTGTCACGGCGCTGTGGCGTATCGTGCCGCCTCCAGTCGTTTCAATGAGGGAAAGGCGGCAGAAGGGAAGGAGGACCAAGAAGTGGTTCAACAGGCCACTTTTGATGCCACTTCCCCTCCCTCAATGAAAAAGCTTAGTTTTGAGACGACTGATGCAGAGAAGAGTGGAAGAGAAATAAGTGACAAACTGCTGACTTGGTGTCGCTGGATATGAGGCCAGTGAACATTGTTGAGGTGAAGGTTTTAATGCAGCACTCGAGCCGGGTCACACAGAGCCCAAAAATGTTAAATTGTTTTTATGTATCTCAGCTTTTTCAATTCGTGATGAAAAAATGGTAGCCAGTATCACAAATTATAATGTGTACCAATGGGCAAATAAATAAATAAGTGACTCAACTATCAGTCAACAATGGAAAGGCTTGAATTATAAGATTCGATTACGTAAATTAT
>KV751394.1:1998617-2015898 GCA_001698575.1 Mola mola
CCCTACACACACACACACACACACACACACACACACATTCTACAGCTAATCAGAAAGATCACAGCCAACCTACATCTGTCACACTCCAAAGGCTCTAAGTACAGAGAGGTACTGCGAGCCGCGTCGATTATCTGTATGCTTGTTTGTCTGCTTGTGTGGGAATGCTGGGAAGCCTGTGTGTGTGTGTGAGTCTGTGGGTGAGTGTCGAGGCATTTACTGTCTATACATGCAACAGCAAGAGAATGAGCCCTGAGAGACAGTGTGTGTGTTTCCACCCAGACAAGGTTTTAGAGTGATGATAGGATTAGATTAGGATGACGGGAGCCACATGTTAGCGTATGTTTGAATCCTCAGCTCTGGCACTCAGGATTAAGATAGAGCACACACAAACACACATGTACATACACACACTTGTTTTTTTTCTTTCAGTTTGTGTACAGCACGCACAGCATGGCAGACTATACACACTACTACCTACCCAGACATTACATACAGGCACGGACCTGCAGGCTCAACCCCTCTCTCTCTCTAAAGGAACACACATAAACACCCAACACACACTTGTATAAATACACACACACACACACGCATGCAGCTGCAGCAACACACAATAACCTGATGAATTCTGCCTCTCTGTTTTCCTGCCATCTCACTAAATCCCATGTCCCCTAACTACCACCTCATGCCTCACCCAGCCACACACGCTCACAAACAAATCGACCAGCCACACACACACTCCGATTATAGGTCCTGAGGCCCACCCAGAGGTGGCAGGCACCGAACCACACAGTCAGCCTGTCTCCTAAAATTGTTTTCTCTTCAATCAACCTAGCGGTGCCAGTTTGTCATGCAAATGCAACCCTGGCTGGCCTCCCTTTGTTGCTTTGACAGATTAGTGAGTGTGTGTGTAGGTGACTGTGATGTCCACGGAGCACCACTTTTCTTCATTTTCTCTTCTTTTATAGTCCCCTTCCAGTAATCCAAAAAGAGTGTGGAGGAATATTTTGTGCATCTGTGTCTTCACTTGTTTGTATCCCACTGTAAATCATTCTCTCTCTCTCTCTCTCTCCGGCTCAGCATCCACACGGTTTTGTTTATTGTTGTCACCCCAGTGATGATCTATTTCAGTCAGATTTCACCTGTTACGCAGCTGTTATTGTGCAGGCAGATGCCATTAGCATCATAGCCATCGATGCTATAAACACCCAAAGAGTTTCCTATCTGACCAAGTACTTTTCATACATAAATATAACCAAAGTGCAAAAACTGAGACTTCATCTGTGTCTGAAAACAAAAAGACAGCAGTGAGTTTTTGAAAGCGATTTAAACATTCTCTAATCAGCAGCTTTTGTAATTTTCCAGCACAACATTAGGTTTCTTGTTTTGAATCCAGAATGCGACAACCCTCACCTGTGTACCAGACACATTTTAGTCCCGTTCTTTCCATCTGGACCACACACAAATTGGAACAACTGTGGGCGGGAAATGCTAACTTTGCATGTGCAAACGTCTTTTGGAGGAAATTAAGAAATTCTAAATGCATCAGTCAAATCAATAGTTTTGGAAAGCTGTTGTTGCATGAATTCTGGCCTCAAGTACAAACTGATGAAAAAAGGATTAAGGTTAAACATTTATCCTTCCATTCCAGACCTGCAGTCTGGGTCACGTACTCCAAGGCCAAATCCTGTACACATTAGGGGTGTAAATCACCATTTGAATCACAATACGATATAACATTGATTCTGTGGACAAGGAGCCGATGTTTTGTGTGAAAGAACCTTTACATTCTACAGAACAAAATATCAAGTTTTCTGTAAAAAGTCACTCGTATTAAACACTATTTTCTGGCCCCGAGGACTGTTTGGAAGATGATGAACAGCACCTAGGCTCAAGCTGAAATAGGCGCGCAGTAGGAATTTTTAAATAAAAGCTTATCTTAAACACAGTGATATGAATGGATTATTTTTATTGATTTAATTAGATCATTGGCCAACCAATGGATATATTGAACTAGAACAATGGATCATTACACCCTAGTTTACATGAAGTCATATATATAGTTAGGTCCAGAAGTATTTGGACAATAAAACAGTTTTTATCATCTTACCACCACAAGGGATTTGAAATAAAACAATTAGGGTGTGATCGAAGTGCAGATTTTCAACTTTAATTTAAGGGTTTTTACAAAAATATGCAATTTTATGCAGAGCACCTCCTTTTTCAGGGCTCAAAAGTATTTGGGCAAACTAACATAACTGTAAATATAATCATAGATTTTAATACTCGGATGAAAATCCTTTGCAGTCAGTGACGGCCTGAAATCCGGAGCCTATGCACATCACTAAATTCAGTTTCCTCCCAGGAGATCCTTTCCCAGGCCTTCACTGCAGCCACCTTCATTGCTGCTTGTTTGTGGGTCTTTCTGCCCTCAGTAACTGAAAAGCTGCTCTGTTGGGTTGATTCTTTGCCTTCGAAAAGTCTAAAATTGTATGTTTACGTACGCAGTATCTTTAGGGTCATTATCCATCTGCACTGTGACACTCCGTCCTGTCACTTCTGTAACATTTGGCTGAATGTGAGCAGAGAGTTTAGCCCTATACAACTCAGAATTCATCCTGATACTTCTGTCAGCAGTCACATCATCAATAAACAGCAGTGAGCCCGTTCCATTGGCAGCCCTACATGCCCATCCCATAACGTCCTGTCTCCACCATGTTGGACACAGGACGTGGTGCATTGCATTGTCAGCGTTTCCTTTACTTCTCTACACTTTTCTCTTCCCATCATTCTGGTACAAGTTTATCTTGGTTTCATCTGTCCAAAGAATCTCATTCCAGAACTTTAGAGGCTTTCTAAGATGTTTCTGGCAACGTCTGATCTGTCCCTCCTGTTCTTGAATGTTCTCAGTGGTTTGCACCTTGTTGTAAACCTTCTGTAATTGCATTCATGAAGGCGTCTCTTGATTGTTGACTTTGACAATGATGCACCTACTGTTAAATGCTTCAGATGAGTCACTCAATTAGTTTTTATCATTTTTTCAATGTAAGTGTATCTATATCAAAAAGAGTGAATACTGAGTTCGTTGGAAATTGATCATACAATTAAAACTCTTTTTTTGAATGGGCGTTAACAATTTGCAGGTTTTATTGAGGATTTTTTTTTTTTTTAATGCACCACTCTACAGCTTCTATAAGAATGGGACCATGTGAGTGAGTTAACACTGCATTAGCTTAGAATAACAGTGCCCTAAAGTAAGATTCATTGATAAACAATGCTGAAAACACATTTGTTCACTAATGATGTAACTTGGCGTTACTGCAGTTCAAAAGTTTAAATGTGTTTCTGGGAATATTTGCCCATCACATCTTCTCAGAAACGTTAAACCCCTAATGATTCCAACATGTCAGGCTCCTACGGAGGTTTTATGTCCATTATTCGGTCAAGCACAAAAGCGCTGGGTGCATTTCTTTATTTTCATCTTCAGATGAAAGCATGACATATTGCCGGTATTATCTCCAGCTACCGAACAACTTGCCCAACAGCCCACGAAACAATCGCTGAAAGACTCCAATGTTCTGCTAAAAGTGTCGAGTGCCCCATTAATAAACACTATTGATCCATTTCAAACTGCTTAATGAAAACCCACCTTAATCAAATTTTCTGTGGCATTGCCAAAGGTTAGCGTAAAATTAGCTTGACATGAAAACATATCTGAGGCTACTGTTTCTGTTAGTTCCCCTGTTTTTTCCCCTTTTCATTCCTTCCCCCTCTTTCTTCTCGTGTCTGTCTCTCTCGCAGCCCTCCCTTTGCTCTTTTATCCTCCAGCCTCTCTCCACTCAGTCATCTATTGACTCCTGTTTGTCGGAGCATTACGGAGCCGTTGCAGTGGGTGCGTGCTGTCCCAGATCAGGTAATGAATCTCTCACCCTCTGGGGCTCAGTGACGTGGAGCTCTTTTATCACGGTTCAGCGGGGACAGGACAAAGTGGGATAGAGATTGGTCGATGCAGGTCCAGGTTCTTGTGGAGAGAACCACTATGCGGGCGCCTCATCAGCCCGTACTGAGGGCTGCAGCGTGATGGGGGCTGGGTCAAAGAGCGAGGCTGATCTATTCTGATACAATTCTGACAAAGACAACTGGGAGGTTTGCACACTCATGTGGTTCAAAATCCACAAGTTATGATACACTCGAATACATTTATAATTATCTCATGAATCGTATGCTGAAATGACTAAACGTTCGCTTGGAGTCTGACCTGGTAGCCCAGTTTAAACTGGCATCAATGACACATCGTAACGTAGGGACACAACGTGCCAGAGGGTGGGGTCTGTTTAACAATATCCCAACAGGTGTGTGTTAGCCTGTAAGGGGTTCTATCGCCACGGTCCAGCGACTTCACAGAGAAAATAAACACAGGCTTCATCATCTGCGTGCAGCAAAAAGGATAAAAATGTTTTACGTTTAATTAGGTTAGCATAATAACCTTTACATAGTCTAAGTTTGACCCATTTTGAAATTCGAAGGCAACAAAACCCCTAAATGGGCTCTTTTCCCTTCTTTTCCCTACTCGCAGGGTTGTTTGTGTGACATTGGTTTGACAGAAAATGGGGGCACGAGATTTGCACACAGTGCTTTTATTTAAAACATTCACTAAGGTTGTTACGCGCTTCATGTCCAATAAACTTCATGGAAATAACTATTTATGTTCTCCTGATTTAATAATATCACATCAAAATTGTGAAGGTATCTTTACAAATAAACACTGTCAAACATAATGAAAACTACTCTCTGCAATTTCTTTCTTATTTATCTTTCTTAATTTGATATTTACTTTTGAACTTTGATAATTACTCTTTATTCTTGATGTGTGACATTTTCTCTGCACTGGCTTACTGTTACAAACTAAAGTAAAGTATTCTGATTCTGATTCTGGTAACATTCATGGAGGACTATTCACCCATTTATTAATGAGTGAACAGATACCTGTGGTTCAAATTTCAGTACCATTGAAAAGTGTCAAAAATGACCTGCTCCTGGCGTATAAAATTGACCCTAATCAATTACTTCTGTACATCAAACTGGTTAAAACCATTTTACACTCAGACAAAAACAAAGCAGAAGTCAACAGCCTGACTTTAACAGTTTCATTGAGTGCGTTTAGTTGGCAGTTAAACCACTGTGGTGCATCATGTTGATAGAGGTTTAAATCAAATGCATAATAATGATTATAATAGTAATCATATTGTAAAAAGTGTAAAAAAAACCAACCCAAAAGGTTGTTGGTTAAAAAGCAAAAGTGAAAACATTTGTATATTTTTGTTGTTTAGTTCAGGCCTGGAGGCCTCATTAAAAGACTGCAGCCTGAATAAATGCTCACCTTTTCATTTAACTACAGATATTCGATATTTTTAATGCCACAATGAAACCATTAACTGAGTGAAATAATGAAGTCATGTCTCCACACGCCAGTTTAGATCCTCTCAGTCGTCACTTGTGACACCACAGAGGTGAGAGGAAGTGTCTGTATCTGACTCATCACAACTCAAAGCACGAGATTTAGCTGCTTATAATACACAAACAAACCAGGACGTGGTAAACCTTTTTAAGCTCACGCACTTACAGAGAAATTTTCATTTGAGTGGGTGCGATTTTGGAGTCCAGAATCAGGTTTCTATTACGAATACTTTCTTTACACACATGCAACCAACAACGCTGAAAAACTGTTGTTGACATCGATGCTACTGGCTGCCATTGTTCAAGACGTGGTTTGTTTAAAAAGACAAACACACAAAAAAAGGATTAATCAAAAAACTGCTTTTAGTTTAAGTCACCGCTGTGAGGACAGTGAACACATTTTTCACACGCTCGCTTCCAAAGAATGACACAAACTGACTCTGTAGGAATTTAAAAGTCTTTGTTAGTTAATGGATGCTGAATTTATTAACAAATATATGGCAGAATATATGTTACCTTTGTACCTTTCATTTGTTGGTGTATTTTACATGTTACAAATACGTTGAAACTTTTTGTTTTATTTTGTTAGGTCAAATATCATACCGGCGGCGCATGTCTGGTCAGGTTTTAGGCACAAAAGCCATCTAGACTTAAAGTTCTGCCCCCGTCCCTGCTCACCACTCGGCGGAGCTTACCTGTTCAGTCATCACCTGACCTTTAAACTAGTCTACTGCACATTGGATTAATTCAGCCATACGTGTTTGAACCAGACATGGATTTTAAGGGAGAAGAGGCGGAACTATTTGTACGAACGCAGAAATCCTCTGCCATGACGTTGTTACTTATTACTGTCATGACGTGTCATGTGAACAACGAGCCATCCAATCGGATCTGCGCGTTCCAGACGACAGCTCCAATGTAAAGTTACTAAGGAACTGGTGAAACATCCCAAAAAAATTTTTTTTTTTCTGGCGAGTTTGTTGGAATACATTAATCGCTGCCATTCAACCGTATGAATTGATGTACGTCTGTCTCAGAAGCGTTGTTATGAGCATGTGTGAGTCAGCCCCCTAAGCGGTTACCTTTTAACTGACGTTGACTCAACTTTTACACAGGGAGGTGTCGGTCGGACGGCCAACAGACTGGACCCCCCCCCAAAAACACACTGTGAGCCTGGATGATGATGATTTTTCTGCTTTTTGCACTCAGTCCTCCTCTCTTTTTCCCTGCTCCATTACCTCCTGTCTTTTTCTCTCTTCTTCTCCGTGATCCTCTCCCTTCGACCCGTGCAGCTTCTCCGCAGGCACAGTTAGCAATGATTACTCATCGTGGAGAGCAGAGCAGAGCCTCAGCCTCGCTGCCCTTCCTGTCTGCTCCACCCGCAGTGCGTGTGTGTGGGCACATGCATGTCTCACAGATTGGTACGAGGGCAGTACGTCACGCCTCCTCGTGTGAAATGAGCGGTGAATAAATGACTGTGTAATTTAGTCTGAGCCCAGTCAACATGCGCAGGCTGAATATTTAACAGCCTGGAAGCTCGTCTGTCAGTGCAGAGCCATTAGCGACGAGAGGAGGACGGATTGGACACACCTGAGGAGGACTCTCCTCCTAATGTACTCAGACACTCCGTCCAGTCCCTGTCACGCTGCTTGTCGCAGCCGTTCGAGTGGCTGCAGTTTGTGCGTGGACACATTTGAAAAGTGCTTGACTTTGAACAATCCCACCCCTCTGCTTTTCACCCCCACCCCCGCCCGAGAAAGACGAGACGAAAGAGGTGCTTAGTTGGTAAAAAAAATAATAAATTAAAACGCTGGGCTATGTGCTGGATCAGACAGGCTGAGTGGGAGGAACAATGACCTAGTTTCCAAAAAATACTCGGTAACTGCACCGGCACCGTGTTGCCTCTCTCTCTCTCTGTGTGTGTGTGTTTATCTGAATTCTGTTTTCTCTTCACTCGTCCACTCTTTCATCCTCTCATCCCTCATCTCATCTCTGGTCTCTGTATTTTCTTTGCTTTCTTTTTCATCTGTCCTACTTCCGGCGAGAACGCAGCACTGGGCTGGGCAAGGACGTGTATGTGCGTGTGCTTGTGCACGCAGGGAGTTAGGAGCTGTGTCATGCTGCACTGCTGGGAGGCCACAGGGTCCCTGACTGCTGTCTGAATCTGAGCAGGACAAGTCACAGCCTGCAAGAACACCTCGTTCTCTCTCTTTACACACACACACACACACACACACACACACACACACACACACACACACACGCACGCTGCAGCTCACCGACCTGTCAGTAGGAGGCGTGTTTGCGAGGATGTGCTGTCGTGCCTTAGCAACACTGCGGTGTCAGCGCGACCTGGGTGCTGATGTGCGCGACAGACCATAATGGAACACAATGAAGTATAATTTGACGGCTTACTTGCACTTTTTCTAATTGAATCTTCTTAATTATCGATTCTGTCCTCACTTTCTGTATGTATTCACCGACTAATCGATTCGGGGTGATGTCGCTGTTGTATTTGGTAACTAATGGCTCAGTGTCAGTGTCAGTGCCTATGCTGTAAGTGGTGAATGAACTGAGGAGCATTTCCGTGACCTTTGCTAGCCTCTGCACAGCCTCAGGGACCGTTTTCTAAGGTCGTTTTCACCCCTAAAGGTCCGGACGACTCCGTTACACTCGAGGGGTGAAATTCCAACCTTTTTGTTTGGTTTGGTTCGCTTTGTCAAACGAACCGAAACCTTCTGAATAATGTCACATGGTTGAAACGACCCCTAATCTATTGGTCAGAAGTGGGAGGGGGAAATATAATTATAATTTGTTAGTTGTTGTTCTCTAAGGGTTCTCCACCAAAGCCATCTCCTCCGAACCAGTCAGTTTACCTACAGTGCTGTACCGTGCTGCATCAGAGACACAGGCTGGGTGGCTTTTTACTTTGGACCCCAGTGCCGCCTAAGTGCATCCATTTAAGTATGTAGTTAAGCGAACTGACCCTCTAACTCTAGTCGTTGACCTGCAGCTTCAACATCGGCTCCCACCATCTGTCCTTAAAATGTTACCGCAATCATCCCATAATTGCGGACACGCGCTGCAGATTGTAAGTCCTACATGCTAACCCCCCCTCGCACTGCTAATCTCCCTCAAAAGTGGGATTCAGGGAGAAGAAACACATCATGGATCTGGTGAAAACAACAAGCTTGCAAATGGCGAGTGCTGTTTCAGATATTTTCTCCCAGAGTCAGTCTGGCCTTGTTGACCAGGCTCTTTTTTGTCAGCCTTGCTGGTTCCCATAGCGACCACTGGCACTTTTTCCTGCCCGGCACCCTGAACACACTTCCTTAGCCCCTATCTCTCTCCCTCTGTCTTCCCCTCCATCCATCGCCCTTGCTCTCATCATTCCATTTGCTCCGCTTCCCTCCTCCATCGTTCTTCGAAATGTCGAGCCGGCCTCTAATCTCTTTCTCCCTCCGTCGGAGTTTGTCTTTATCTTGACAGTCCCACTTCCTCTGCGCAGTGCTTATCGCAGCATCTCTCGCTCTTCTCCGATTCAGCATCCCCACGCCACGTCCTCAGCCTCCATGCTTCCTCCTCATTGCGCTCTCTTCCTGTCTCTAAGCCTCTCAGCCCTTATCGCTCCCTTCTGCCTGCCCTTACTCTTCCCTCTGCATTTCAAACTCTTATTCCTCTTGTGTTCCACTTCAATTTAATTCACAATAAAACACAACTGCGTTCTGAGAAACCGAGTGCAAGACTTCCCCCCGCTCTCCTCTTTTCTGTTATTTGAGACCTCGAGCGCAGGCCATTTTCTTTCATTCTGCTCTCACAGTATTACAGCAGCAGCACTTGAGGCAAATAAGCGGTTAGGCTGCAATTTTCCTGATATGCATTTTGTTGGGCTAAAAAACAGCCATTTACAGCTTGTCATCGGCTGGTTAATGCTCTTGCCAAAATATGAAAATTATGTCTCCGGTGGACATGCAGTAGCTGCATTGTGCTTTGTTTATCTGTGCAGTTTTCCTTCCCTGCTTCCTGCGACAGAGATGCAGCTGCGATAAATCAATGCACCGTAATTACAGCAGATTAGTTAGTAGGATAACTCAATTGGAACATGACTGATAGCTGAAGGGTGACATTTACGCTCATCACAGCAGCGAACACATTCTGATAAATGGCATTTTCACTTGCTATCCTGATCAGAGTCCGGCTTTAAGACTGCAGCATGCACGATAGGGAGCCTCTTTCTTCCACGTTACAGAAAAATGAGAGAGGCAGGCTGGCGACTATAGATAAAAACCTTCCGTCGGATTAAATTTTTGACAGAAGCAGTCGAATGTCTTGACTTAAAAAGTGAAAGAAACATTACAGGAAACAAGGGATTCAATAAGTAAGCGTGAAATGGAACAACTCACAAGCACAAGACGAGCTGCAAGTGCATAAAACTTCAACTCTATTAAAAGCTCTGGAACGCTTAAATCTTGTGGATGATAAAAGAACATTAAATCTTCCGTGTGACACGTGGCTCTATAAGACTGATGTCTGACATGCCGCATTACCGTTAAGCAGCGTTTATCATTGTGTTTTCAATAAGTACATCAAGTGTTGTTTGATGCTGCATTGATTTACTGAGCAGCCCACCGTTTTACAATCTTTAGACTTTTTCGTTTTGAGTACCACCTGTCGCCAAGCGACCATGTTTGAATGAGACAGTGGAGAACACATTGCTACACCTCCATCAAGATAGGATCTGGTTGGATGTGTCGTGGTAGCGACTACTCAATATCATCTGTTTTCCTCTAAATGGGATGAAGAAGACTTGAGACTGCCTACCAACAACATAAACCCATTAGGGAACTGTACTGAAGGGATAAATGTAGAGAGAAGCTGGGCACATTTCTCATTAGCTGGCATACAGTGGAGTCTCCTCCTGCTGGCCATTAGCAAGACCTTGCACTAGATTCAATAATGAGCCACCGAAGCTCCGTCCAGTTATCATTCAGTGGATGGTTTGTTCAGCTATAATGTTGGATTGACAATGATTGGTGTTGGAGTGGCACACCGACATTTCCATCCTTTGCAACATACTGTTTGAATAGCTTCAAGAAATATTACATATTTCAATTTATTCTCCATGAAAAAAATCCCCTTAAAATGGCCTTGAAACATCTTGGGTATAATTCTACATCCTTGCTTCATCTAGGGTGAGGGGATCTATGAATGCCAAAGCCAAGATGATTTCCATCACAGGCGGTCTTTGTAGCCTTTCTTTCATTTTCTACGACGAGGGGGACATCTCTCGTGTAGAGCACAAAGGGATAACAGGTGGTGAGAGAGACAAGCAGACCAACTGTGCAGAGGCCCAAGTTCAAACAAGCGAATTGTGGCTTGTCAGCCATCACACCTGACACATATTGAAAGTATAACACAGAGAAAAGCAAACTGCAGATGAACTGCGACACGAATGAGCTGCCTTAGCAAAGTGCAGGTCTGGTTTCAAATAAATATCCAACGCTTCACTCCAGATAAATGTGTTATTTGCTTCTTTACTGGGAAAACTTACCTTAAAAACTTGCGGAGGATTGAAACATATTTTTGCAGCCCGTAGTAGTGCCTGAAGGTCTTGCTTACGGGCTGCAAGTGTAATTAAATAGTTCAGAAGGCAGAGTGGTAGAATTAATGTAGCCTGACAGGCAAAAATCTGGGGCAAAAGCAGTCCAAAAATCACTGGTTGTGCAGTGTAACTTAATTATGGTTGTATGAACTCCCGTCTCTTCTCTTCTGATTGATTTAAAGTCTAACCTAATAGTTACACCATCCACACCACCACGCTTAAGCCTTATACTAGCCAAGACACAGTACAAAGTCTTTGACTAGTTTGGCGTAAAGTATTAGTAACCACACAGCTTGTAACCGAGACCTAACCATAAAGGAACTGGCACATCTCACAGGCATGTATATGTCCTCATGAGCGTGCATTTATATGGCAGTTATGAAAGAAATCTTTGGACAGTTTTTGAACTTTACAGGATCTGTTTGGAGATACCGAAGCGCTTTCACCCACACTGCAGCTCTGAAAAACGTTTTGTTCTTATGCAAACGGTGCGTTTCAAAACACGTGTGGAGGCACTGAGTCACTGCCTCCCGCAGGGTGCTCCCCTCCCCGCTTGTGGCCCCCAGGATCCAGGCCCAATCTGAACACAAGCACTCAGTGCAGGGGGCGGCACTCCATCAATGTTCAGAGTGCTGGTGACCTCACTTACAACCTCTTATTTTTTTGGCAGCCTGGATTTCTTTTTTGGAAATCCTGTTTTTGTCCATAAGAGGACAACAACAGGATTTTGTTGAAAAGGTGGCCTTTACTTTGGGGAATACAAAATATTATTGCCAAGGTGAGTTTAGATTTCTTGCCCTCGCCTCTATATCTCTCTACTGACTCTCTAAATCACTTCATCACTACTTTTTAGGTAAGTCTTTTAACCACATGGGTGATTTTAACCATCAGCAACTAAGACCGTGTTCACACCTAATAATCCACTTCCTTGGTCTGCGGCAGACGTGAGACGGATTCATTGTTTTAATTTTCACTTGGTTCAGTTTGCATTCACAGAGGCAAAATCCAAATCTAAAAAAAAATTCTGTTGTGCGTCACGGCAACTTGACACCTTATTTTCACGCTGGTCTTTTCGAACAGCATCTATTAAATAATTTAATACTACGGCCGGCTCGAGCGAGAGCTGCTTCACTAGTGTGAGAGGCACTTTACAAGTAAAAATTGTTCTTATTAACTGTAATTAACGTTTAGAGTGGTACCTATGATTGGTGCAGATGGAGGTCACACCAGTAAGGGCCCACTCACACCAGGCCATCCGAACCGGGCCCAAGCATGGCCCAGTTTGGTTGACGAGTGTGAGCGCTCTGTACTGTACTCAAACGCGGTACACTTCCTTCTTTGGTCCTGGCACAGTTGAGGGAAGCGTGTTCGGCTTGGTGTGGTTGCTCAGGCAGGAGCACAAGCACGGGTAACCAAGTTGGACAGGATGTAAAATAGACGCAACCATTCCTTTTCCGATGGCAGCAAACGGCTCATCTTGGCCTGATGTGTAGTTTGAATGTTAACCCGAGAATTTGGGCTGACACAAATATTGAGAAGCAATTGGACTAAACCTGCAAGAACTTGGCGTTCTTGAAAAATTGGTCGTCTCAAATGTGGGTATCAGAGAACCAGTGAACAGCGTTGGGACACTTCATGATGATGTAATGCAATGGAATGTGTCACGTGCACAGGCCCGGTGGGGCTCAGAGCAATGCGAGCGCGGGCTAGCAAGGGATTGAGGTGGGACGACATGAAGCGACTAGTCCGAGTGCACCCTAAGACCAAACCTTTAAAGTGGACCAGAATCTGGTTGTTAAACCACACCAGGTTGGCAAAAACCCCCAAACAGATGAACTGCAGCGGAGATAAACACTATAAACATTTGTTATAGCCTTAAAGATCTCTATTTATTTTTTAGTATTTGTTGAAGAAAATAACAGCATCCATAATTGATTAACAGGAGGAGGGTCCTTCGTCCCCCATCTACCGACAATCTCACACAGTCTGTAGAGAAACAGAGAGAGGTGCTGTGTCCTTGTACTAGTTGATGCTACAACCTTTTCTGTTTAATGAAGGCCTATTTTTACTGGTGTTGCTTGTACTCTGAATATTTATTTGCGAGAATTAAGAACGCAACACGTTAGTTTTCCAACTCAAGCTGCGAGTGTGGTTTTCAAACAAGCAATCCGTCATTTTTGGAGCATCACTGCATTTCCCTGTGTTTTACTGCCTTAATTGAATGTTTGTTGAAGTGTGATATACTGTTGAATTCAGAAAGTGAAGAGTGTTATTGTTGTCATGGGGGCCGTGTCCAACTCTTCTCTGATCGCTGTCGGCTCATTAGCTGCATGCGGAGACGGAATATTTCACCGATAACTCTGTGAATTAAGAATTTATCTCCGCCAGGTTTCTGAGTTGGCCGTGGTTGGAAAAGCGGAGAAACAAACCAAGAAAGTTTTATTTCGTTTGTCTTTCTTTTGACGTGTTTCACAAAAAGTAAATAAGTCAGTTTGGTTGAAGGGAGAAACATGAATTCAGAAGGTTTATGGATATATTTTTACGGGCAACTCCACATACAACGCAGAATTCGGTTCCCAATGCTTCCCAATGTGCTCGCTCTCATTGGCTATTGCATGTAATCGTCGGAAGCAGCTTGACCTGGAATTGTTGGAATTTTACGATTCGCAATCTGGAGCAGTAAAATAATCATACTGACACCAAACCATTGAGGACTATTCAGACAAACACGCGGTTGCGACGAGCTGTATAGATCGAGCCCGAAACCATCTAGTGGTGCCATTCCCAAACCTGAAGAGTTCACCAGCCCACTTAAAAATCGTAAACTCTTCTGGGGCACACCCAACCTTTAAATCTCTGCTCTGATCACCATACATGATTCAGGATTTAGTTTAATTGGGGCAAATCAGAGTGCTGTAACCACACTGTTTTATAAGTTTTGATCACTTTTTGGTGGACGTTGCAACTGTAAATTTTTTCAGTATATTAAAGCTCAATTACAAAATTGAACACTGACATTTTTTTCTGTACTTTTTGTAAATGATCCCTCGTGGCCCACCTGCAGTACCTTCACAGCCCAACGGGTGGCCGTGGTCCACACTTTGAGAATCACTGGTGGAGTGTGTAGCCAGACTTAATGTGAAACGTGACGTGAGAAATAACACACTAGAAGTAGCATATTTCACAGCTAGACGTCGAATACACAAGCAGAAAACATTATGCGCAACAGACAGGTCAAAGGTCAGGTTTTATAGCACCTCAGAGGTTGAGTCCTGCAGGGGTTGTACTAAAGTTTAGGTACACTATACCTTCTGTATGTGTGCCAGCCTCCCCCTGATGATGACGATGATGTATCTTTCATGTTGGACCGCCAGTCTCAACGCCAGTGAGAGCCAAAAATTGTGTGTGTGTGTGTCCCAGTGTGTTTTCTGCAACAAACCATGAAGCTCAGCTCCGCATCACAGTCAGCAAATCTTTCCCCTCTCATCAGCACTCCTTTTGCTGTCCCCTATGCAGCTGCCACCCCCCCCCACACACACACACACACACAGGAAGGTGCACACTCAAGCAGTCATACAGACATAAAACACAAAGTCAAAGATGCGAGGATGGTCCCGCAGAGACACACACACACACACACACCCTCATGCCCTTCTCATTTCAGTCAGTCTCTCTGACGAACATCTGGACCGTAAAGAGGAGATGGTGGCATCCCGCATCCCATAATGATCAGTCTGTCACCGTGGAAACGGCACACTGTCGCCAAGGTGCGATACTCGGGGAGACAGAGGAAGACGGCGTACAAACGATAAACCAACCGCACAAAGTTTCCCAAACGTAGCTTTTGCAATTTTAGCATTGGCCTTGACTTGTTTATGTTTGTTTAGTAAATTAGAAAAGAGCCACATAACACCGTGTTCATTATCTTTTAGGCAATTAGCCACAGTCAGACACTGAGCTAATGGTAATAGCACATTAAATGAGAATTTTGTGCAGAGATGTGTAAGAATAAAGAAATTAAGTCTAATTGTTTCCATGATTGCCGTGTGAAATTAATTGAGCTATTTTCAGCCGCAGACTCTCACGATGTCTCAAAGTTCCACTGCAGCTGTAACTTCCTGTTCAGCGAGACTGCAATGACAGCGAACAGCGGAGAAGGAGTCAGTCAAACACCACCTGGTGAATTCTGATACCACTGCTGACGTCTAACAGATGATGTGAAATGGAGCCTTTTCTATGTCCACACTGTGCTTTCCTAAGATGGCTTCTTTTAATCGCTGATAATTTGACTGAAGCCTTGAATGTTTAGTGCCTCAGAACTGTATTAAAGTTGATGCTGGGCTGTTGTCAAAGCAACAAGCTTTAAGGCCCAAATCTGCAACTAACTGCATCATGACTGAGGCTTCACAAGTTGAATGCCCAAACGTAAGTCCGATATCTAAAACTGCCTTCAACATGGGAGCCAATAGAAAATAGGCTGTAGATTAAAATGAAATCACTAAAAACGAATGAAAAATTCACATGTTTGGCAAGCCGTGAGCAAAAGAAAACAAAGGTTGTATTTGTTAAAGGATTAATGGAACCAGCCAACGTGGAGTGGGGTGAAACAACAATTAAATATTAGTCAAATCTGAGTATGTTCAATGAATTATGTAGTACATAAGTGAGATTAATCGCCAAACTAGAGGCGATAAAAGTTCTTATTTTCTCAAACTTCCTCTGATTATAAGTGTGCTTCATGCACACAGTTTCTGTTCCATTTTTAGTTCCACTCAGTGCTCTTCACATTGATTCAAAGTCAGTTCCAGGCACCAATCAGCATTTAGCAACATTGGGGTCTGATGACAGATGTTGAGGAGGTGAAGTGAGTTTTCTCCGCAGGGTGGCTGTTCTCAGCCTCAGAGTGGACATGCAGCTCCTCTGCATTGAGAAGAGCCCCTGATTTGGCTCAGGCCTCTGGTTAGGATGCCCGCCGGAAGGTTTTTCCGGAGATATTACATTTCTTGGCTGACTAGAAAACGCCTTGGCATCCTCCCGGAGAAGTTGGTGTCCGGGGAGACGAGTGTGTGGGCTTCCCTGCTCAAGCTGCTGCCTCCGCGACCCGGACCCTGACAATTAGTCCATGATGAGTACGAGTACAGTTACTCTAATATGAAAAACATTTACTTAAATAATTAAAATAAGTGATAATGATGTGAAAGACATTGAATGAAAACATTCCCGAGAAGTCACCGATTGTCTCGTTTAAACCTCCTGCGGACAGAGTCGAGTCGTCATCAATACTGCGCCGTCTCCGAGTCCGTCTATGTGCTCAAAAACAAACAAAAAAAAAAACTGGAACAGTAGTTACAGGAAGCTGCAAATCCATCAAAACATTTTCGGCTCCAGATTCCACCTCAGGCGGACACTCATCTGTGAATATCTGAGAGCATCTCAGGCTGGACCTGCCTTCACATCGATTCTACTGCTCCAAACCAGAAACAGACACACTGTGTGTGAGGTCTGAATTCGGTGCTGCCTTTGAAGAGACGCGCTAGAGACGGCAGAAGGTGACACGTGCACGCACGCGGACCTCAAAACGGAGTAAATATTGTATATTTTCCTGACTGCAGTTGAATCTCAATAGGTAAAGGCATGAAACATTCAGCAGCTTATTGACTGACGGTGAAGGCGGTGAGACGGTGTCGAAGAACAAGAGGCGCCCAGATCTCCGAACTTTCTTCGGCATGTTCATGCACAGATGTGTGTGTGTGGGGATGATGGAACATCCCAATGTTTGGACTAATTGCAGGTCGGTACGTAGCGGCATATTGCCTGCGTGTCAAAAATAAGTACACCAAAATCCAATTGGAGAAGAACACAAGTTTTAAAAGCAGCTCACGACGGCAATAACCTCCACCAAATCGATTCATAACAGCGCTGGGGAAGACGGGGAGGGGTGCGAGCGTGGGTTTGGAGAGAGAAGGAAAGAAAAGAGAGAGGTACCCAGGTGGATCACATCGTTCTGGTCTGAGCTGTAGACCGTTTGCCAGTGTCTTATTGCAAAATTTACACTAAGAGTTGGCAATTTCTCCTTGAAACAAAGAGAAACACTGTTAGGCTGAATACTAATGGGAGCCTGAGGCGTTTCGAAATAACTTTGAAAAGGGCAACACAACAGTCCAAAAAAAGGACTCAGAGAGAAAGAGAGAGAGAGAGAGAGAGAGAGAGAGAAGGGAAAACCAG
>KV751394.1:2016832-2048163 GCA_001698575.1 Mola mola
CCAGCAGCCAATCAGAACGTCTGAGGAGTGTCAATCATTTCTCGTGAGCAAGCAGTGAGAACTACGCACCCCCCACAGAAGAGCAGGCAGTAAAGAGCGATGTGCACGGCAGTCTCTCCTGCAGGGAGGGGCCTGTGGGCAGAGGGAGAATGCAGCCTGACGTCTAACTCATTCATTTTACTGAGCACATTCAGTTATTTGTGAGGATGGTGCAAAGAGCGGTGGAGGGTACTATGAGTCCTGACGCTGCCGTCGATTGTTGAGGTGTGAACTGGTGAGTACAGGTAGTCATCACTCAAGCTTGGGGTTATAATTAGTCAAGAGCCTCCACATTCACTTGAAGTTATGATTCATCGTGAGTCACATTGAAATTATAATGTTTTATGACTGCTGGTATAATGCATGGGAAAGCATTACGTGTATTTATGGGTGCAGTCTTAAAGCATTACGGCTGCATTACACACTACAAATGCATCTATAACTCACTGTCTGGGGGTCGTGGTGGCCCAGGTCCTGTTCGCACAAGCCCTCTTCAGTCCAGTCGAACCGAACCCTGAAGAATTTACCCCCCTGAAGTGGTTCGTTTGGGTTGGTTTGAACCGACAATATTTTGGAAACAGACCCATCTTCGTGGTACATTCTCCTTATTGCTGAACGTGTTAACTAAAGGCACCAATTATTAAATTATTCAGTGTACGTTGTCCAACCGTACGCTGATATTGGACAGGAAAATAACCTGCCGATGTTCCTTGTTTGTCTGAGCATCTGAACAGTTATTGAATGGAATCATAAGTATTTTATAGTCCGTTTGAGATTTGTCTTTGTGAACAAAAACCGAATGAGCTGAAAATGAAACAACGAACCAACTCGTATCTGGTCGCCACAAAGGAAGAGAACCATGAGGTGTGAACCCGACCTCGGCTTTGGGACCAGACGGTGGTCAGTTCTAGACCCGCTCAGACCAGTCAGTACAGTGTGGGCTGCCGGCCAGAGGGGCTCAAGGTCACCTCCTGAGCACCAATGAGGTGCGGGAATTTGAGCACTCCGACTTCTCCTTCCACTGTAAAGTAATACACGTGTTTGTCCTGTAACAGAGTGAAAAACTGAATTTCCCTGAAAAGGGATCAATACATGATGTCTTATTCTTCTTTTCTACAAAGCTGGTCTTAACAGAAATGGCGCTGCAGATTAATTATGTAGAAGCGTTATAAAGTCACTTCTCCTTCCGTCTAACATCTTCAACGGCTTAAAGAACTAAACTGGTTAATTGTCAAAACATTTACTGGTTTCCCAATCTTGGACACAATACACAAAAGCAAATGTGTAAAGTTATTGTTTCATTCAATAATGTCATTTCTCATATTCTTTTTTTTTTTTTTAGCTCATTAACGTAGAAGTCCCAGCAGTCCTTTAGTTCTGCATGTGACTCTGTTCCAGCTCCACTGCTGCTGAACTGTTTGGTTATTCCACATTTTATTCTCTTTCAGCTGCCACAAAACATGACGAAAATCTCATTCAGGACGGCAGACTGGAGGATGTGAAAGCTACTGTGTGGCTGTGAAGTTGCAAATTTGAAATCCTGATTTTGTGCTGCAATGCAGGAAATCCTGAAATCATAATAAAACAGGGGCTGGGATGATGTGCTGTTGTCCTGACTGCAGTGTACAGTTGAATGTCAAAACTTTAGCCTGTTTTAATGATTTTGTGATTGAAAAGATGCAAACACAGTTGTGGCATGTGAAAAAGTCTGGGAACACTAAGCGTTCGCAAGTCTCTGATTCTTCTCACAAGTTTTTACAAGCTCGGCTCTTAATCGGCTCATTAGGCATGTCAACAGGTGTCATTAGGAAATGGCAGCTGGTGCCAGTTTCAAAGATTTTAAATACTCTGACTCAGCAAATCTTGTGCAAACACTGAGTGAGATGAAAACTGTTGATTCCCACCATGCAGGAGAAGTTACAGGAATATGTTTTCAGCTTGCAGTTTCCACAGTGTGAAATATAATTAAGAGATGGCAGTTGAATGGAACTGTGGAGGTCAAGATAAGATCTTAAAGACCAAGAAGATTCTGGGTTAAAACTGCGGTCAAGAGCCAGATTTGACTGCAGAAAACCTGCAGCAAGATTTACAAAGTCAGGAGTGGTGGTGCACCGTTCCACAGCAGCAATACCTGCACAGAGAAGACCTTCAGAGAAGAGTCTGTAGGAGAAAACCTCACCTGCATCCACATCATAAAACCAACCAAAAGTATTCAATAAACATCAACAGAAGCCTGACGTGTTTGAGACGTGTTAGAACTCTTTTGCCACAACCAGCAAAGGTATGTTTAGAAAACAAAAGGAAGAACATTTCATGGAGAGAACACTTTGCCAACTGTTAAGCTGGGGGGTGGAGTTCTCACGCTTTGGGGTTGTGTTGCACCCAGTGGCCCAGGAAACGTTGCACAGGTAAAGGGAAGAATGGATTTTACTAAATACCGGCAAATTCTGGAAGCAAACATCACACCCTCTGTAAAGAAAATTAAACTTAAAACAAGACGGATTCTACAACATGATAAAGATCCGAAACATACTTCAAAATCCACCGAGGACGACCTCAAGAGCCGTGAACTGAAGGTTTTGGAATGGCCCTCACAGTCTCCAGATTTAAACATCATCCAAAATCTGTGGGTGGGGCTTAAAAGAGCTGTGCATGCAAGACGGCCCAAGAATTTAGCAGAACTACAGGTCTTTTGCAAGAATTGAAAGAATTCTACAAAAAGCGTTTGCACGACGTGATATCAGCCAAGGGGGTTTTAGTAAGTACTCAGTGTGTAGGGTTCCAAAGTTTTGTACATTACACAACTGTGTTTTTTATATACAATTTATGGTTCAGTTTATGGAATAATAAAGTCACTCTGCATTAATGTTTGTTATTATTATCAATATTATTATTATTATTATTATTTTGTCCTTTTTTCTTTATCCTACAAAGACTGTGTTTGCATCTTTTCAATTAAAAAAATCATTAAGATATGCAGTTTCTCAAGGGGTGGCCAAATTTTTGCATACAACTGTATTAGGATATTTGGGTGATACTACGATTTGATTAGTAATGCCATTTGTAATAGTATTGATAATTGTGATTTTCTTTTCCTTCTTAAATAAAAACAAAAGTTAAATCACAATCATCTACAGACGACGACAATATCAAGAGATATATTCCACAAACGCTGCACATCACATGTCAGTCAGTCTTTAGCATTCAGTTGTTTGCTCACGTCTCGCTCTGCCCTTCCTGGAAGTGTTTCGGCTGCTCCCGCCTCACCTCGGCACACTTTGGCGGTTTTGTTCCGCAAACGGACGTGACGTTGCATCGTCGCCATCCGCGGTGCCACAATAAGTACACAGAAACGCATAGATCGAAGGAATCACAGAGATTACTTCATACGTGGAAGTGACAGGAGCCGTCAAATGCACGGTGGATCCTGGTCAACCACGCGGGCAAACACACCGCAGCGCGTTGAGACCAGCCATGGCATGTGTGACGAATGAGCTCCCTCCATTGCCCCGTCGCCAGTATCCGGCATAGGTTGCTTTTGATTCATTCACCACACGCACACGTTTAGCATCGCCAGGTGGTGAGGAGGAGGAGAAAGTTCGGGGGGAAAATTACACTGTGTGGATGAGTGGTGTCTGCTGGGACACACTCTCTCTCTCTCTCTCTCTCTCTCTCTCTCTCTCTGGCAATGTGAGAGTGGAGGATGCAAATGGAAACGATCCACACGGCTGACTGACTGCTGCTCTGTGAGTCCTCCCAGTCTGGGAACCCTGAGGTGTTAGACAGTTATAATTATCACACACACACACACACACACACACACACACACACACACGCAGTAGTTCCACAGCCGAATTGCATCCAGTTAAAATCAAGGCTCTTGCTCCAGTCTGAAGGAAAAACAGAAGACGAGCCTCCTGGAAGCCCTGTTTGTCCTCGTTGGTGTAAGAGGTTGTCAGTTTCCAGCATTCCTAATTTTCAACTTCTCTTATCACAGTTCTGGCCCATTAATAATTCATCATAAGGTTCCACTATGAGGCTTTTAGTTTTTTTTTTGCTGCATCCATATTAGGCCACAGTTTAGGACTACATGAAGTGAGCCTATTCACAGAAAGAAGTATTTTATTCCACTGCAGCATCATGTGGTTGCAAATGACTGACTGTCAACACATTAGTTACTGAAAGCGTGAAACATCTATATGAATTTCAAAACTTTCAATATGAAAGGATTCTCTCAAGAGCATTATAAGCCTGCATTAGATTTGAATGGTGCTATTCATCCAAGTGAAAAGTCTCTTGTACCTTGGCATTTACTAGTCTAAAAGATTTTTCTTAGTGTGCACCTGAGCACCAATCAGAAAAAACAAAATCCTTTGAACAACGAATGCGTCCTACAGCTGAACACTGAACTGAATGACAAACATAATGGTGTGGGGAACCAGAATATGACATTTCTAGTGGTGTAGATGCTTTCAATGCCTTTACACCCTCAATTAATGGGTTTCTTCAGCTGCAGAGGTTTGAAAAGAGTACACGCAGGAGTGTTCGAAGATGAGTCACGTTCATGTTACAGACAAACAAACAAACAGTAATGTATGGATGGAGTCATTCTCTGTACGGAGTCACTCCTCATTTGAACATAACAGCTTCCGTAATGAATAGATTAGCCTCCATAGAGACTTCTGATTCAGTGTTTAGCATCAAACTACAGCCTGATGCATGATCAGGTAATTGACTGCATGCACATGTCAGCTTCACAAAGCGGCTGCACGCACATGTACAGCTGCTATACTGAACACACACTACTGTACTTTCAAAACCCTCTGACCTGCAGGCTGTCATCACTCCTGTTCTGCATGCACTTGTCTCAGCCTTCCCGCGCCATAGAAAATTATTTTTTTCAGGGTAGGTTGGGCAGAAATGCTATAATTTAGCACATGGCGATAAGATGAACCATCTGAGCACTGACTTTTTGTTAGAGACTCATTATACAGCAGCAAAGTTAATCTGGATGGCATCGCCTTGACCTCTAGCACCACTGTTAAGAGACTTTGGTGTTATATTTGACCAGGAATTCTTTTGTAACTCTAAGATAAAACAGATATGAGAGACTGCTTTCTTTTACCTCCGTAGCGTAGCAAAAATCTAGCACATCCCGTCTCGATAAGACGCAGAAAGAAAAATTAGTTCACGCATTTCTTGCTTCCAGGCTGGATTACTGCAATTCTTTATTTATTCAGGCTGCCCTAATAAGTCCCTAAAGACTTTTCAAGTAATCCAGAGCACAGCAGCGCGTGTCCTGACTCGTACCAGCATCAGATATCCTATTTCCCCTGTACTGGATTCTCTGTGCCAGCTTCCTGTTAAATCCAGAACAGAACTTACTTACAAAATGGGCTACGTAAAGATCACCCAACCTGAACCTAACACTCCCAGGATGCATGGTTACTGAGTTCTCAGAGTGTCCAAAAGTAGAATGGGAGGTAGAGCCTTCAGTTATCAAGCCCCTCGCCTCTGGAACCATCTTCCAGTCATGATTTAAGAGGCAGAATCCCTCTCTTCCTTTAAAGGTAGGCTTAAAACTTTCCTTTTTGACAAAGCTTATAGTTAGGCCTGGCCTATCTACTGCATAGCTATGCTGCTATAGGGTTAAGCTGCCGGGGGACATCCCATGATACACTGGGCTCCTTGTTTGCCATGCGCTTGCTCATGGTTGGATTGTTAGGTTTACGTCTCAGAGTGTGGTCTCGGCCTGCTCTTCATGAGCAGCAACCTGACACAAATTTTTGTTGCGATTTGGCCCTATGCCAACAAAGACTGACATGACAATACAGAGTGATCACGGTCCTTCTCCTCAAAATGCATTACACAATGCTTCTAACCAGTGATTCATTTTGGAGGTTGTTTTATTTTTCTATTAGTATGATGACAAATAATAACTACTTACTATAATCTTGACCTTGAAGCGCAATGGAATTTGGAGAACTAAGTTGCATTTCTGTGCTCAAATTATTTCCAATATCTGAAGGATTTAAGTGCCTTTTTCTCTTTGTGTCATCCTCATCTATAATCTAACAACAGATTATTAATCCTCGCCTCAGTTTAGCTTCATTCTCTGTACCTGCAACCTCTGTTGCAGACTTCTACATACACGGACACGTATCCGACCACCCAACTTCTCTTACAGTAGACAAATGTGTGTGTGAATGGCAGGTGTTTTAAATGGAAAAGCTGGACCACCCAGGACTTGCAGTATCGCTCTGACGACCTCTGTGGCTGACAGATGAAGGCTATTCACATCAAGCCTTTAGCACCTTCAGTTCCCCCTCTGCACTGCTGACACACACACACACACACACACAGTCAATATTCAATACGAGCTCTGCACAATCCCGTAAGACAAACGGACAGACTTCAAACACATACAGAGACAACCTCCCAGAGACGGAGGGGGAGGGCGGCTGGGAGAGAATGGAAGTCTGTGGTTTACCAGAAAGAGAGAGAGAGAGATTTCAGCGTCATCTCCCCTCCCTCCCTCAATCCTTTTTCAAAACAAATGCACAATCCTCATCTAGAGAGAAATAGCCAGCGTTAGGGTGACGGCTTCATTTACTCCTGTGGGGCTTCATTTGGGTCCTTTCACGTCCTGTGGGGGGGGCGCTGGTGTAGGCAATGAAAGGCATGGGGCGCTGTCAAATGGCCCCCCGCATTTAATGGCCCAGCTGCACCATTACCTAGCACACACACTGGGCCCAAATAGACTGAGCGAGGAGGAGGAGGAGGAGGATAGACAAGTCTATCAAACTAAGTATGAGGAGAGGAGGAGGCACTCATCATCACCCAGCGCACACTGCCGGAGTCGGAGGAGCTGAAAGGAAGCGGTGAAGAGGGAGGGGACGGACACGCAGCTAAATACAGTACGAGGCGTGTTGGTGAACTGAACACGCTCACACACACAGGGAAGTTTCACAGCAGCTCTCTGTCGTGAACGACGGTGATTTAAGGCCACACATCTCAGTAACAGAGTGCCCATGAGAAGGTGTGCTGGGACCACGACGTGTGTGGGAGAGACGTTAGTGACACACACACACACACACACACACACAGTCACACACACACACACACACACACACACACACACACACACATACACACACACACACACACACACACACACACAAACATACAATTGAAACTGTCACATGCTGGCTGGGATGCAGAGAAAATCAGGCAAATGTGAATTAATCATATGGCCGATTGGGCTGGTGCCTGAGGGCCTCCGACCACTAGGGGGCCTCCAAGACCCGCAGCATCCCACCTTTCATTTTTAAAAAATAAAATGTTTAATGCAAATATGAATAGTATTATGACTTATTTGATGGCCGTATCATGATAATGACGGCGAGTGGGAACCAGAACAAGTGCGATTGCTGATTGTCGAACAAATATGGAAAAAAAATGGTGTCAAAGGGCCAGAGGCCGATGGTGAGGACGCGTCTCTTGATCCAGACAGTAACACGGAGGACCAGCTGGACACCAAAATGGATGGTGGAAATCTGTTGGTGAGCAGTCTAACTATGTCAACCATCGTGGCCAGGTGCTTGATGCCTTTTCTCTTTAACCAGAAGCGACCAGACTCTGTTTACAAAGTGATTAAATTTATTTTATTCCGCTCTCCACATTTTCACATCTAATGTAGTGAAATAAGTGTTTATTTCAAGTGACAAAAAGAGTTTGTTATTGTTGGAACAATGAAAAAGCATTTTGCTGGTTATATTTTGTTGAGTGAAGTGTGTTATAAAGATGGAAAAAAATCATCTTTTCTGCAAATAGGGTTTGGTAGGAGCGATAGCAACAGCCTTTGGTTTGAAAAAAAATCTTATTCCTTAAAACGGAATGTTTGCTTGTGATGTCACCATGCAGTAGTTCAATGATGACAACATGAAGCTAAACATTCTTAATATTTTTTTAAAAGCAACCTCAAACTCAGTCATAATCCTTTCTAGAAACCTTGCTGTGAATGCTCACATATGCTGAGGTCTGCACACATTCCCCATCAAGTAGTTGACACTAGTTATTTTTGAAAAACATCAGCTTATTCCATCTTTCAGCTTTTATCAACGTGTGAGATTTGGTGCAAATCTTTGGTAAAAAATAACGGTAACATACAGTATATTAGTATATGTAATATGTGCGTGTGCCCCGGCATCCATAATCCCCGCCCGAAACCGGGGCTTCATTTCTGATATTCCCTGCTTTTCAAATACATCCCCATTTCCAATACGTTTCGTGTGTGTGAAATGTAAACAAAGGGGTCTATGGTCGGCTGCGCCCTGATTTGTTACCCCTGTGTCTTGTTAACCTCCCCTCCCTCGTGTGTTTAAACCTGCGTTCTCCCCTCATTATCCTGCATGTCTGAATGCGACGCCTCCATGGGCTCGTTTGTCCACTTGATGGAGGCAGACTTCCGGACGCTCATTCGCCCTTTTTGTCTTATTTTATGCCTCTGGGCCGGAGTCAGTCGTGGCTGGAGGCATTATTCTTCCAGGGTGTCCATCCATCTGCACTTCTCAACAGAGATCTGTCACATTCTTGTGAACACAAACAGCTCTGACAAACATCTATTTGAACCGAATTATCAAGTAATTAGAGTTTAGTGGTTTTCAAGGTCAAAGGCCATGGTCACTGTCACATCACATCAGTCCTTCAGTTCATGAATGCCATATCTCAGGATTTCTCACGGGGAATTTCGTTAAATATGTCAGGCCTGTAGTTCTCACTCAGGGTTTTGTCCCACTAAAAATCTTGCATTAGCATTAGCAAAGAACAAAAAGCAACATTCTAGTCAAAAAACTACTATTCATACTGGACCAACAAGGGCTGCGGCAGCAAAATGCCCGTGTTACTGAAGGCTACGTTTTACTGCTTATAAATTCAGCTTTTCATTGAAAGGAGGACAATGAGGAATAACACAGACTTACTTAAAACATTTAAAGCAAAGTTGATGCAAATGGAAATAATCGGATGATTTAAAAGTATAATTCTATTCAAAACAGAAAGTGTTGTTGTGGAATTAGCCTGCTGGAAATGTACGTTATGCTGAATTGGGTGTGTGAGCCGTTTACTTACAGGTGACCCCCCCCCCACTTAGTGTTTGTTTACACATAAGTTATTAGTGACTAGCCTTTATTTTCCAAGCTGGAGACAACGCCACTATTAACACTGCAATAACATCCATACTGTTTGGAATTTACAGTGCAAAAGAAAGCAGCCAGCAACGGGTGTAACACACAGAAGGCACACTGAATGTTGCAAAGCGAAACTAAAAAAACAATAAAATGAACCACAGGAGAGTTCTGAGGCTATTTCGGATTATAGTTTTGCTGTCATGCCAGAACCAGAACCAGACTGGTGAACTTGAAATTAAAAGACGCCCCGCCGGCTTGCTTGTCAACGAATCACAAATGTCAATCACGCCTGACACTTAGGAGCCGCGCCGCCCTGCTGCTCTGCATCCTGTTTTCTGCTCGCACATTACTGCTCCGCCTCCCTTTCCCCATCATCCCCATCCATCCGTCTCCTGTCGGAGCCTCTCAGCGGGACCCGGGCTGTTGTGTGCCAGGCATACTTGCGCTGTGGCGTCAGTTTGGAAATGAGGCTCGTTTGCATTTAAACACTCTGCTCTCTGGGCACTCGGTAAACTTGATGAGAGGAGGATGAGGGGAGTGGACAGGGGAGGTGGGGGGAACAAGGGGATATGAAGAGAGAGAGAGGGAGAGAGAAAGAGAGCAAGAGGAGTAATTGCTACGCCAAGAGCAAGACACAGAGGAACCGAAGAGAGAGAGCGGGGGAGAAAAGAAGGGAGTGTGTGGAGAACACTGGCTAATATAAATTCATTATGTAAATCCGCAGCTCAAACAAATTGACAGGCGGGTATTACACCCGAGAGGAGCTGAATCAAGAGCATGAAAGCATTAGCTCCACTCACCCTTGACCTCCAACCTCGACCTGTTCACCGGAGTGTGCCTGTTATGCATGCTAATGACCCGGGAGGGGCCGCTCGGACAGTAACATCACAACGCAGTTTGTTTTCTTACAGTGGGAGCTGGAGACGAAGCCCTCCACCCTGCGTGAGTGCCGGAATGTAAACTATGCTGAAAGGAAAACACGGGAGAGGAGTGTTTTCTCACTGAGATGGGCCGACATACCAGATAGAGTCTGCAGCAGCTGTCGCCGCCGGAGACTGTTTTTTCTTCCAATAACTGAAAAGAATACTTGAATTCCCAACCCTGGAAGCACAAAACCTGACAATGAGCGCTGCAGTGAGCCTGCAGAAGAGAGAGGACCACGAGGTTACAAAGCACAGCGACTTGATCCTTCGTTTGCGCACCTGCAACTCAAAACCTTCCTTCTTTCAAATTTTTTCATTTTCACCTTCCTCGACACCCACACACTCCACGGTAGAGTGAAAAGGGCAAAATATTCAGAAAAACTCAGAAAGAAGACAGAGGAAAAAAAGGAAAAAATCATGTGTGGCACAAGCTCCAGAAACGCTGCATCAGAGAGCTCCTTGTACGCTGTTTCTGTGTAGGTCATTTAAATCTGAACGGGATTCAACGATCACGTCGCAGTGCAACTTTCTGACTGGACAGCCAAGCTGCCTTTGGAGCGAACCACCAGACTGAGTTCACGCTGGTGTTGTAGAGCAGCGGTGCCACCAGGGCGACTGCGTTCTTTAAGTATCTGCAGCTGCTGCCAGCTTTAATTGGCCAGGCAGACCTTCAGTAAGGCGCCGGTTATCTCTGACCTGAGCAACCCCCCCGAAAAACATTAAACAGCCTTCAAAGTCTGCCAAGTTAGGAAGGAACAGAGACCAGAGACGAGACAGGGAGGTCCTGATGAACTGAGCGTTTCTGCTGACAGTGAAATGTGCTGGACATCCCAGCTTCTCTCTCCCTCTCTTTCTCACACACCCACACACGGACAAAAAAGCTGCTAGTTAAGGTCAAGGTTCCAGAAAAACAATGAAAACAAAGGTGACGTGGTTTTAATTGTGAGCCTCACCTCGCTTGCTCGCTGCTGATTACAGGCAGTGGATGAAGTGACTCACAATCTTGCCTCTAATCCCCAATTAGCTTACTGCTAACCTACAGTCATGTGTTAAAACTGTTACCCGCACATGTGTTTCCTTTTGTGATGCACTTTTCTCTGCTGTGGGGGCAAAGATTTTGGCGTGGCAGCCCGACACGCTAAAATATATAATCACTGGGGACGTCGTATGTTGACCTCACTTTGGTCACTGTTAATGCCAGCAGTGTAAAGTGAAAGGTGAGAAATATGGACGATAAGGTGTCTGAAAATGACAAGTAAGGTGTAAAAAATGCTGTTTCTCTATCAATACAAATACAAAAGTCCTTCTATATCTCTGCTGAGATGCTAATTGTCCGCAAGAGTCAGAAAACATCTCATATTCATTAATATTCACCCAACTTTTGTTCAGGGATAACCACAGATGTTTCAAAATAAAAGTCTTAAATTTGGTAACTGCAAAACTGAGGGGTTAAAATGAAGTAAATTTGATGACATTTGTTGTCTAATATTAGTATCTTTTTGTTAAACTAAACTATTTTTGGGTGTTGAATAATGAGTTTCACAATGAGTACTTGTTGGTAGTAATATTTGCATACTTCTATACTTTTGATTTCTAGATAAATCCCTCTCATATCACGCCAGAAATTCTTGGCTCCTCTTCTTGCATCTCTCATTGAAACCTTAAAACATTTAGGCAATCAAAATCAATAGCTTCCGTTAAATCAGTGACATCAGCTGTGTTCATATTAAGCATGATGGGAGTTTTATACGACATTGGAGACCAATGAAGTCCTGGTTTAAATGCTAAGAATTATCCTCCATGTTTAAACACAACGGAAGTCCAACAGGATCACCATCATTTTAAATCATCCATGCACAGAATCAAACATGGCTTCAGGATTGACCGTTTGAGGTTTGTGCAGCTCTGCTGGAGCCAGAATTTGTAGGATAATTATTATGTCATCAACAAAGGTGCACATCGAAGATCTTGCAGCTACAATGCTGTACAGTGTTTCAAATGTGATTTCCCCAGGGACGCAGGACAATTTGACCGCGCGCTCATGTTTGGTCACCAAAGCCTATTCGCAGCAATGATAATCTCATCATCCTCGATGCCTGAAGACGGTACCGGTCAATTAGCAGCATCCTGCAGCCACATTCATTTGCTGCCTAATTGACCTCTGAGTCGCAGTGGAGATGAAGTCCTGGCAACCGCAGCAGCTGCCCAGAGTGATTCTCCAGCATGTCCACACCATAATTACACAGCAAGTCCGACCGCACGGGCTCCAGGGTCAAAGCTGAGTGAAAAGAAAGATAAGGGACAGAGCAGGGATGAAAGAATCTGAAAGAGATGAAGGCAGGAAGACGGGAGGAGTGAAAGGATGGATAAAAGAGAGGAGGAGAGGAGGCGGTTGTCCACAGGCTTGTTCTACCATGAGATTAGGCTGAATGATGAAAAAATGATGAGGAAATGGGTGGAAGAGTTGGAGAGGACAGGACGAGCAAAATGCACAAAGGACATCGACGTCCAAGAAAAACACCTCAGATGCTTTAACGTCTGGGTGAGAGACGAAATTGCAATAAAACGAAGGTAGTTAACAGGAAGGGGCCAACAATGGGGTTGACAAATAGTTTCAGTTTCCATCAGAGCACACAGCTGCAGCTGCTCCAGGCTGAAACATCAAATTAAAGCCAGCGTCTGTCAGGACGCGTCAGCTGTATAAAGGATTACATCACCGCAGCGCTCGGACAACACGAAAACAAGCTAATGTCGTGGCCATGACACACAAATGAAAGCAACAACAGCCAGAAACCTCGAAATGCTTGTCGACATCCCAGAGACCAGCGTGCAGTCAGATATGGACTAAGGATTTAATTCTTTTTACATAAAGGGAAACAATAAATAAATAAAAATCAGTCTCTCCATTCATGCTCACTGCTCAGGCTCAAAGCTAAAGCTATCCTGCTCAGCTAAGACTTGCTCTCATAATCAGCACCACGTTTTTCGCTGATGGGGCGCTGAAGAACCACACAAAGGTGACTGATCTGTGTTTGCTCATTAGCTAGGCAGGCAACTATTACTCGGACAGTCTCCATAACAGCTTCATTAAGGGTCATTATCATGTCAGGATCCGCTAGTTAGCGTTGTGTTTGTGTCTTCTGCTTCCCGTTTTATTTGGATAGGATTTTGTGCTGTTTCCTGCACCTTTGTCTCGTTTGTCTCCCCTCCTCTCCTGTATTTAAGCTGTGTTTCCATCTCCTCCTGGTCCACGTTATTTTCTCATTCCTGTCAGCGTTCCAGCAGTTCCTTGTGTTTGTTCAGTAAGTTACTGACCTCATGCATTGTATTTTTGAGCTCTGAGTTTTTGCCTGACGTTTTTGGGACCTCGTTGATGGTTTTCCCTTATTACAAATGTTTCCCCATGTACCGGTCTGCTTCTGGAGTCCAACCAGATCAGTGCGTGACAGCTCATATGTCAGCGATGTGTTTTCAGCTCGATCTATTGCCGCTGCAGTGGAGGAAAATCATTTAATGCAGCTCTATAATAACAACCATAAATACATTTTACATGACAGCACTTTTCAATGTACTCAAAGGCATCATCATTTGGCAAACTGAGAGGAGTTCGGATGTATAAACTGGAGGTTGGCTGCTGATACATTAAGACTATGTTTACACACACAACAACAATAACAACACATAATCACCAAGAGTGAATCATTATTAAGATTCATCAATATGTACTTTGCTTGACTCATCACATACAATAATATGATGCTGCGTGGATTATTATGAGTCCTATCATGGGCTGTTGAGCTGAGTATTAGTAGACATAATGTATTATAATTTTACCATATTATTATTATGTTCCCAGTGATGCTAATTACGGTTCTGTTCCACTCAGGTCAGACAGAGTCAGCGCTCTGCTCCTGTGCTCGTAGATTTATTGGACAGACTCGGCCATGTTAAAACGAAACCTTCATCAATTTTATCAATAACTGTGTGTTTACTTCTGATTTCAGGTCAATATGGCCGCTGTGAAAAGAGTCATGTGTATGTTTTATGACAGCTGATGTAGTAAATAAAGCCCAGATTCCAGCTAGAAGTACGACTCAGCTCGGAATACTTGGGAATAGAAAACTAACTACGGATGTGTGTTTCCACTGGCGACTGTATTATTACTCGTTGGACGGGGTACATGCCAAACAGCATTAGCCACGGGAGTTATGTAGATGGGTGCCCTCCTAAAAGTTCAACAATGAGACACAACACAGTAAACATTGGAAACAATGGAGGACATCCAGCATTTCATACATTTCTCCTTGTTGCAGAGAAGTGACCAATCAACAGACTGCGATGGCTCTTGCCCCCCTTTATGGAGCTGGAAGAGTACTAGAAAAGCACGGTTTGCTCTTTAAGGGTACCATCCACATTGAACTGAACTGCACTGAACTAAAGCGAGCTGCTGGGAGGAAATGGGGCTTAAGTTAGTTGTGATAAATTCTATATAATACAGCATGAAATCTATTAAAAAAGCTATATTAATGTGGTCTGTAGGTGTGATAGGAAAGGTTATATACTAGTAACAATTCCCAACAATGTAGGAATGGAAAAACTCTGTGTGGTGAATTGATATTATAATATAAAAATCTTATCTTTGTAAAACTTAAAATCCTAAAATCACACACCATTACGATGCCTGAATTAAAAGCGCTGAGAGAGTAAATTTATAGACAGATGAACAAAATTCTGAAATAGTTATTCAGAACTTCGCCCCAAACCCACAAGGGTGAGAAAAAGAGAAGATACGTATGCAGGCTAACACAGAGTTGGCTGCCGATGCTGCAACCGGCTTCGACCGTGTATAGATTCTCTCGCAGAAATGGCAAGCTCAAGGAAAAAAAGAAAAAACAAACTCTTGAAGCTATCAGTGGTACACAACAGCCCTTTCTCAGGCACTCAGACACTCTGGAATGGAGAAGCAGTCAATAATGAGCCTTCTCAGACCTATGACTCTCCAACAGAAACAGAATCAATGGATGCTACGTGCTCTTGAAGTGCCGTTCACACTGGACTGGGATCAATGTCTGAGCTAAAGTCGACCACACTGTCCTCTGGTCGCCTTCCCTGTCCCCTCCTCGCACTCGACGGAGACTAACTACGCAGGAGAGTCCAGAGAACTCTGGCTGAAGTGAAACATGTAGAGATCTCTTGATCTGTACAGGAAAACTCAGAAAAACACACATTGTACCTCGCAATGCTCTTTGTTGGCTAAATGGCGCTTTAGACGGACGCTTTTAAACGTCACTCAGCCCTCTACACGAGTCTTCCCTGCTATTTGGAGAATGGCACATATTGTTGTTGTCCAGCTTTTAAGTGCTTTCACAAGTTTAAATGTTGGCAAATTTGGGTGATTTTTGGCTGGTGTGGAAAAGTTGGTGAGTCGATAAAAGCAAAATGCAACGGAAGCGAACGAATCGTGACACACCAAGGAGTACGTGACATTAACGCCCACTCACGCTCCAGAGATAACGGAGTGTGCAGACAAGATCTTTCCTCTAATTAATACGTGAAACACCTAGAAATGTTGACTGGCACTACTTTCATTATGCCATCTTGTTGTGTCCTCTGAAATGTTTTAATTACACCAGAGATTCAGTTAGAAGCGCTTGACTTTCAGCACTAATTCACGTTTCCTTCTGTCCATTCAATTTGCTCACATGACTCACAAAAACACTAAAATCGATGTTGGTTCTTTTCATTCAAGTTTGAGTTGACCTGAAAGCAAGTTATCCCATACCATAAAAGGGGTGGGGGCTCGACCAACTGCAGTCCGTTGATTGGTGGACGGAATCGTCACTTCACTGCAGTGGGAGCTGACTCACATGTGCTGTGTTTAAATATCTTATAGCGATTACAAGGGGGAACATTAGCAACATGAATTGCTGGATGTCCTCCATTGTTTCCTTTGCTTACTGTGATGCGTGTTGATTGTTCCCAAATGTACTCTGCCCGAAATGCACTGATAGAAAATAGGTTTAAGTTCATCCCATTTGGTTCTTCGTCAGATATCAATGTTTTGTCACAGCCCCTCATGTTTCATCCAGACAGTGTTTGGCATCATCAGAGAAGCTATTGGTTTATCATATCTGCATTGTTAAGATGTCCCTGTCAACATCAGACAACCTACAGAGACGACGTACTTGCAAACGCAAGGAAGTGCCAAGAGGGGAAGGGCTTGAAACAAAGCATTACCGGCCTTTTCCAGGATCTAACCCAGGAGGTCTTCTGCCTAAACTTAACCATTTGTCAGTGAATTGTTTCGATAATTAGCTATATGGGTTTTGTACCTAAATTTGACCAAACAAACATTGACCTTGAGTGTCCCTTTGCATTTTGCCCAGAGACAATAAAAGCAAGGCTTAGACACGAGGGGAACGTGACAATACGTTGGCATGTGACAGCAGGGGTGAGAAAGGGTGGTTGCAGTACTGCACTATTTACTTAATCTGAGTAATGTGTAATCAGGCAGTGAGTTAACGTTTTTTATTTGCTAAAATTTGTTTCGAAACACTTTTTAGGTTACGAGAGAAAGGGAAAGTTGACTTACTGCCTTACTTAACCTCTTGATGCCTGAATTTATTTACAATTATATAAGAATATTAATTATTTGTGTTTACGCTTTCAAGCTGATGCTATCTCGGCTGCACTCTGAATGCAAGCGGTATGATGCGAAATTCGTGTCGATAGGCGTTAAGGGGGTTAAACCTAACCACGTGGTTTTGGTGCCTAAAATCTCAGCTGCTTTGAGCCTAATGTAGCAGTAAATGTAGGCATTGACACTTTTACCTAAGTGCAAGATTTCGAGCACTTTTATTACGCTTCATATCTGCTTGTTAGCGTAGCTCAGACAGTCCGCTGCTATACAGTTTTAATAAGTGAGTACAAGACTTGAGGATGTTGACTATTTGCAAAAAGTAATTGCTAACTTGCACTGGCTGAAATGACACTTATAATGTTAGGATAAAACGGTGGAGAGTTAGAAAAATTAAGCCTTTAAACTGCTCGCCTAGTTTCGAAACAAAAGCAGGGTCTCTATTGAAGCGTACAGCAACTTTAATTTTTCAAACATTGAAAACGTGCATTTATGTGTGTGTATCCATCATCTAACGTTACGCTAATATCAGGGGTCAGTTAGCTGACGCCATCACTTCTCTACAGCAGTGGAAGACAGAAACATGGGCAACATTTAATATGCCAACTTTTCCACCTCCTTCAAGTGTAAAACCTTTTATGCAATATTTCTTCTGTTTCTTTTCTAAAATTTCAATTCATGTTTTAGGCGAAATTATAAAATAAAAACAGACTTATGGAAACTGTCCTACAGACTGCACCAGGAAAGCCTACTGACTTGACCACCGGTGTGTTTTATCAGCGTCCTAATCATAATTAATATTATTACAAATCATTTTGTCTCTCATTTCGTAGATGATGAATATGTCAATTTCAGGATCATGCCAACTGTGCCACAGCTTCGTCCCCAATCACAGCGTGCAGGAAATCCACAGGTGTAATTAATAATAATGACAGAACGACTGCGCTGCAGGGGGCCACTCGCCGGAACCGCCGGCACAAACAATCACACACGGTTATGACGTACGTCTGTATTTCTGCTGTGATGCATGCAAATGTTTGACACATAAAAAGTCTGCTGCGAAGGAGCAGGAGCAGGAGGAGGAGGAGGGGAGAGGAGAGGAGGTGCGGGGCGTCAGACCGCAGTGTGTCTAGACAGTATTCATGATCCATCTGTCTGCCACTGCCACAGTGACAGCCAGCGGCTACAACAAGATGGCAAACTCCATTACCACAGAAACGTTTTATGTGTCCCTTTCCCTTCCCTCTTCCTCTCTTTTCCCCTCCTCTACCTCTCCGTCCGTGTCCACAACCCTGTCTGGCCCTCGGTCTTACCTCCTGCTCTCCCTTCTCTCTCCTCTCCCTCCGAGTCCGTCCTCACCCCATTCAATCCCAGGACACTCTCTCTCTTTTTGGCAATCTCCTCCTTTCTTTTTCTCTGGCTCCTCCATCCATCCCCCCTTTTCTCTCCCTCGCTCCCTCTGCGACTCTCAGCCATCGGCTCAGAAAATTACAATCATTGTGCAGCTTTCCCATGACGCCGGCCACAGACACTCACATTAACATTCGCTCTAGACAGCTAAATATTTTAAGTGCCCGGATCAGGATTCTGTCCACTGGAAATGAGTCTCCCCCCCACAAACCTCCCGGCAGCCCTCCCTCAGAGGAGAGGTAGTTTCAAGTGGGTAGACTGAGGGGGGGGATTAAAGGTTTGAGAGGTGAGGCACGTTTGAGGCAGGAGTGAGATGAGGAGATGGAGGGTAAAGAACCTGCCACACACACACACACACACACACACACACACACACACACACACACACACACACACACACACACACACACACACACACACACACACACACACACACACACACACACACACACACACACACACACACACACACACACACACACACACACACACACACACACACACACACACACACATAGCCGAGGATGAAAGTAGAGAATAGAAAGTTTTCCTTCTCCTCCTAAAAGTTGCAGCAGCACATCAAGATGGCCTGGCAGACAGCCACTGTGGCCCATTGGTGTCCTTCACCCTCTCTTTCTCTATCCACGCATCCTTCCCTCTGTCTCTCTCTATTTCCCTCTCTGTTCCCATTGATCGCGACGAGCCGAGGGAACGCTCTCATCGCTCTCATCTCGCACCGTGGACGCCGCTGCTCAACGCAGAGGGCCTGATGAGAGGGATGCACACAGAAAAACTGCACGGAAATGGAAAGGTTGGAGGAAGTTTCATGAGGATGTTTGAGACAGATATGAAAGAAAGAATCATGTGAGACATCCCCGGGGATCCCAACCTTTGACGGTTTATTCACGTCCAAGCAGCACAGCGTCAGTCTCTGCTGCTAAAATGCTGCATCAGGTCTTTGCGGGCGATTTTTTCACTACAACACATACTTCCTGCAGCGCGGTGATATGGGAAGATAGAACATGGAACCACTCAAGGGGCTCAAGGATTTCTGGAAAGAAACGTTGCTGTTTCGTTTCTGCAGCCCGGATTCACTAAATGCAGAGGAAACGCATCCATCATGTTATGGTTAACAAAGTTTGAGGGATCAGTCTGTTCATTAAGAGACAACCAGAAAATACAGAATATATGTAAGCAGTGCTAGAAACAGCAAAAAGAGCTTCTATAGGCTAAGCTGAGCTTCTCTTACACTCAGCATGTGTCGCACTCTGTTGGTCAATGAGATGAGACTTACTGAACTAATCCTCTTGTGTATCCCACTAGGTTTATTCAAGACATATCAAAATCTTCGGATTGTATCACTTCTTGAACAAGTTTAACTCACTGGAAGGTTGCTGATATGTGAGACCAACTTCCGATCACAACGTTCCGTTTGAAATTCCAAAGGTCAAAGTACTTGACAGATATAAATTCATAATTTTGCATCAGCGAGGCCACTTTCAGACTGAAGTTATCAAACAGACTGGACATTTAAGCTGTTATAAAGATATCTGAAGAATCAGGAGAGATCAAGGACAAAAAAAGGTGGAAAAGGCCAAAAAAATGTTCGAAATCTGATGATTTCATCTTTAGGAGAGCAGAAGAAGTCCAGTAGGACCTGATTTAGCATCTGGCAGCTTTGGGATGCCAAGCTGACCTTGTACAGTCTGAAAAAGCTCAATCAGGAATGGTCTTTGTGGAAGGAGAGCAGCCAAGAAACCAAGGCTAAAGCAAAAGCCTAGGATATGCTAATGCTCACAAAGATGGCAATGGAGATAAATGGAAAAGAGGATTGTGGGGAGATGACTTTTACCTGATGAAGCCATTTTGATCTGAATTTTGCGTACATAGTTTCTGCACTTTTTGTTTGTTTCAATATTTTTCAAAAACATGACATCCACTTCAGTGTTATGCAGACGATACCTTGCTGTATCTCCAACTCAAACCTGGTGAATCAATCACCTCAACCTCAATTTTGTCTTGTCTTGCAGAAATGAAGGGTTGGATGGCACAGAATTTCCTCCAGCTAAAGGAATCCTAATCTGAGATCAGATTTGATTGTATTTGGCCACGCCCACACTACCAACCAAATGCTCTCATCTCTCTGCTGTCCGTCTTCTAACATCTAGTAGAACGCCAACAATCAGGGCATCCTCTTTGAGTCCAAACTTGCAGTCGACAGTCAACTGTCTAATGTTGTCCAATCATGTTTCCTCCAAATTCGGCTCATTTCCAAAATTAAATCCTTTCTATCCACTGCTGACCTTGAAAAAAGTGATCCATGCTCCTATTTCCTCACATTTGGACTATAGTCATTTCAGGCTAAAGCAGCAAACAATCCCCAGTCTCCAGCTAATACAAAATGCTGCTTTATAGAAAGGCCTTCCACTAATTGTATATATAAAACTTTACATTAGGGGGTGACCTGAATAGTCAAATGTTGGATGGTTTGATGTACGGATCCTGGCGCCCCAATCAAACAGTCAAGTCATCGCAAGATGCAGTTGTGAAACAAGGTTCCTTCTATTGTGGCTATGTGGGGGGCTGAATGACTGATTTTACATCGATTGTTTGGTTTCGTCCAATAAATCATGATACACAACCTATTTTAGGATAAATATCACCAGTTTAATAACCCTGTTTAGTAAATAATTGAAAATAACTTGTGCTAATTAATGTCCTCGGTGTACATGAATAAACCACGGTTGAAATAATCCATCTTTAGTTTTTTAACGATATGTCACACTGTCGCATGGTAACGCACCGCCTCCAGTCATTTCAATGAGGGAAGGGCGGCAGAAGGGAAATGCTGTTGAAAGTGGCAGCAGGACCAAGAAGGTTCAACACACAGAATTCAGAGGGCAGAGCTAAATTTGTGCACATTCATTCCTACTTTCAACTTCAACAACGCTTCCCTCCTGCCGTCCCTCCCTCAATCAAAAACTTGATGTGAGACCACCAATCAGAGAAGAGAAGAAGAGAAATCAACGACACACGGCTGATTTGGTGTCGCTAGATATGAGGCCAGTGTTGAGGTGAAGGTTTTAATGCAGCACTCGAGACTGGTCACACAGAGCCCAAAAGAGAGACGCTAATGCATTTGATGAACCAAAATCCTCATCTTCAAAGGGAGGGAGATGGTGTTTAAGGTCACCACCACAAGACTTTTCAAGAAGATAAACTGTTTAATTATGTATCTCAGCTTCTGTGATCAGTGTTGGGAGAAATGAAAGCCAATATCGCAAATTAAAATGTGTATTAACGAAAAAATACATGAATAAATTACTCGACGGGCTACACTCGACCAATCAGATACCAATCTGATCAATTCTTAGTCCGGAACACACCCACTTTTAACATATAATTTTATTTAGTTTTTTATTGTTTGTTTGTTCTGTTGTCCTACTGTTTTATGTTTGTACTGCAGCTTCTTTATGTAAAGCACTTTGTAGTATTGTCTTTAAAACTTTGCCACAACAGCAGAGCTGGTGGTGACCTCAGAGTTTTGCACAGTGCTGTTTCAGAGGCAAGCAGACATCCATCAATGTCTGCGTGTGTCTGTGATGAGCAGGGAGGAGGCGCTCAGGTGGAGCAGCACTGCAGTACTCACAGCTGAAGATGCCCGGCGGAGGGTGCTGGGTGACCACGGGGCAGTTCTCCTCATCGCTGTTGTCCCCACAGTTATTCAGCTGGTTGCAGATCAGTGAGCCCAGACGCAAACAATTCCCATTGGTGCAGTGGAACTTGCACTCTGCACAGTCAGGGGAGGGGGGGCAAGCAGAAAGAGAAGAGACCGTTTATGGCACAAGCGATTTCAAACGTTTTGAGCAGGCAAATAGTATATATTTTTCATGTCCCATATTACAACAAAAGTGACCGTTTTGTATGTCAAGGTCAGCAAGGCTTTCTTGGTTTTAAGGAATGACAAAAAACATTGGTTCGCTCCTTTGTCTGCACAAAATCAACCAATAATGGAAAAAAAACCTCTAATTAATCAATCAAAAAAAACAAAAGTTTAAAAAAAAGATCTCGCCCACACACATTCACCAGTGTCACTATTTGTCATGGTTGCAGGCAAACATTAAAATGTGTAAAAGCAGTGTGGACATTTTTCGAGCTGGTACGTGCAGTTCTGCCCATTATCTGCGCTTCACACTGTGCAAGGTCACGTTAAATGACTTTTTTTTGGTAATTTCTACCTGTGTACTCAAACACAAAGCAGAGTTAATGTGCTGAGTTCACACAGAAACAAGGTCAGGCCTCCCGTTCAAAACAACAAACGCATAAACAGCTTTTTTCAAATGGGCCTTTGATGTGCCGCCGCAAACCGTAATGTTCAGTCAGGCTTAATGCCGAAACGCTTCTCTCCCCTGAAAAATATCGACATGCCTGTTTAACATTATCTGGTGGAAAAAAAAAAGCCCTCCAACACATAAATGTTAGATGAAAAATGCATATATATGTTGTGAGAAAAGAATAATCAGGATGAACTCTAATCACAATAAGTGGAAATCGCTGCAGCGGCGTGTTCAGTGCAGTGGTGGGCGAGGCCGTGTCAGCGTGCCCAGACTGAGATGTGCGATGCGCTTTGGTGCAGCACACACTCACACTGAGCCCAGCAGGACTCCAGACAGCCAGAGACTGCAGAGAGCGCACAGCAAATTTGGCCCCAATCAGAAAGATTCACACAGTTCATCATGTCCACACAAACGGTGGAGAGAAGAAGGGGAAGAAGAGAAGAACTCTGCGTGCTGGCTGTTCCACTGTGCAACTGAACTAAAAATATGGAGATAAATGAAAAGTTAAAGGGGAATAAGTCTTGTCCATATTTACAAATCACAAATATTAAATATTGGCAATATTTTAAGAGCAGATGAACCAGTCCGACACAACAGACAGCAGTGAGTTTTAAAAGACTTTGGCAATACAAGTTTCACAAATATGACACAACACCAGTCACAAACACGATGGAGCTTGATTGACTGTTTACAACTCATCAAATGTACGATTAGAACAGTATTCAAATGTAATTACGTCTCATTCAGTCAATTAATACATTGTCACTAGTCATTAGGCTAATTGACTGGAAGACACTCAAGAGTTGTAAACCTTGATGATCACCACAGATGTCACGTCAGCCTTCACATCCCTAAATACATCAAACACCTGCACATTTTTCTTTTGCTGCAGTCAACAATGACTCCGATGACAGAACTTAAGGTCATCTGTCAGTACACTTCATACTACTTGTGATTTTTTAATTTATTTTTAGGGGCGGCACAGTGTTGCAGTGGTTAGCGCTGTCACCTCACAGCAAGGTTCTGGATTGGATTCCGGGTCAGGGCGTTTCCGTGTGGAGTTTGCATGTTCTCTCTGTGTCTGCGTGGGTTCTCTCCGGGTACTCCGGCTTCCTCCCACAGTCCAAAAACATGCAAACTGGGGGTTAGTAGGTGAACTGGTCACTCTAAATTGCCCGTAGGTGTGATTGTGAGTGTGGATGGTTGTTTGTCTCTATATGTCAGCCCTGCCATGAACTGGCGACTTGTCCAGGGTGACCGCGCCTTCGCCCGAAGGTGCTGATATAGGCTCCAGCCCCCCCGCGACCCCTAATGGGATAAGCGGTAGAAAATGGATGGATGGATTGTCATTCAGAGCAAAAAAAAATTGTTTTTGCACATGTTTTTGGCACCACCTGATGAGTGACACATGAACTGCACAGCCAGCTGGTTCCGGTTATGTGAAGGACCCTGGGATTAGTTACGAAATGACACTATTTACACGTTTGAATTGTCGTTTCCTTCTGGAGGTGCTGCATGTGTTTGGCCTTTCAGAGACCTTGACCTTTGACCTACAGTAAAAATCCCAAAGTTAATCATCTGGAGCCAGGACTGTCAGCTACAAAATGACACCAGTTTGACCTCTCTATGTTATTTCTGTCTGGCGTTATGGCCGCCAAAAAAACCCCCATGCTTTTTGACCTTACTGTCACCTTGACCTTTGACCCTTGGCAACCAAAATCTAATTAGCTCCTGATGAAAATTTAATCAAAATCTGTCCGCACTTTGACAGAGTAGTTAAACAACCTCGGAGATCGTATGACAGAATGTCAAAAAAGGGCAAATAAAGGAGATAATGAGATAAAAATAATATACATACATAAATAAAAACATGAATACAAAAGAAAAATGAATAAAGAGTAAAACAACAAATGACAATAAAAAGAAGTTATATAGCGAGTGTATAATAAGGTGTTTTGAGGAAACAAAAACAAAAAAAGAAAATCAGGTTGTAGTTTCCTGAAGTGATGAATAACGTCAAGCGGAGCCCTGAGCAGAGCCTTTTTTTTTCCACAAATAGTGTCTTGGTTATTGGGGATCATCCACAGACTTGACTGTAAGAAGTTCACACTGTTTTCTCACCTTTTAATAACAGCTCCTGATGAGACCTGATGACAGGGGTGTTGATTACCAGCAACCACAGGATCGTCTCTGGAAGGAGACGCTGCGTTTCATCCAGCCACCGACTGCCAGTCAGAGTGGAACGCTGGCTAATAACTAAACGTGTGAACTGCGTGCAAATTAGGCAATTATAATTTAGCCTAAATGGTAACTCATTAAGTGTCCTGTGTATTTACTTTAATACTTGATATTCTGCAGGCTTTCATTCCCTCCTGAACAAATACTGAGCTGAACCGACGCTCCTCTGCAACTTCACTTTAAATGAAGCCGCAGCGTTTCGCTGTTAAACTGGCCTCTAATTTAACGCTTCCCACACAGCTATTACTGTAATTAAAACTTGCAAAACTTCGACGAAGGATAATTGGGTGATTGACACGGATTGTTGAGAACACTGCATGTCGTCTCCATGGATATGATTTACTACCTTATTTCTGAGGGACGCAAAGATTTTTCTCATATTTGTGATGTGACGAGTAACAAAGACAGTTCATCATCAAGCAAATAACGAATGACACTCGAATGACACAAAACATTTGAAAAGCTCAACAGTCGTGTCTCTTTCCAGAAATCACAACCAGTTCGTCCAAATGATCCACAGTCAGCAAATCTGCATAAAAGAAAGCGTGAATCCTCGTCCATAAGCGGACGTCCTCCTGCTACGTGATAGAAAGTAGAAAGAAAACAGTTTAAAAATATGAATGTTTTAATTTTGGCGTGAACTGTTCCTTTTAATGGGTGTTAATGGAAACTTCTTTGTGCGACTCCATTGTGTGCTGCTGCACTGCCGTTATACTGACGTCGTAGAAAACAGATTAAAACGTCCCTCCTGAACTACGTAAAATAATGCTGGAGTTTAAATTCCAGAATTTCACAGCATTATTTCTCTTCAGAAATAAAAATAAGTTGGCGCTGGAGGGAAAAAAATATAACATTAAAATCACAAACAGTCATTTATATAGTATTGTCATGAGGTGTGGCCATGATAGTAAACCTCCCAGCATGCAACTGATGAACAGACTCCAGGTCAAATTTTATGTGTGACCCTACTTTCTATTGAGATTGATACTGTGTGTTAAACTAATGTTTAAGCCCTCAGGTGCTGTTAAAACGTTATTGTGACTGATGACTGAATACAAATACATTTTATAACATTGATTCCGAAAGGGGGGAATGTCTGTTTAAAGACGGCCTCTGCTGAACATCACCTTTTTTTGACCCTGTGAAAATTTCCACGTGGTGTTTTTATTTATTACGACACACATAACCAGTCATGGCTGAGGATTTCTGCTGTCATTCAGTCCATCAGTGACAGCCTCCAGAAAATAAATCCGGACAGTTTTCTATGCAGGAAACCTACAGAACCCCTTTGTTACCTCTTTGTGAAGCACTTGGCTCATCGTTTGTTAGAACTTGCCACTGTGCAGCGTATAGTAGACTAGTTTTAAAGTCGGAACATGACAGAACAGGTGAGCTCAGACTTGCTGCGGCTGCAGGCGAGTCACAGATCCCCAAAACCGAAATGATGCAAAGTTGCAGAATTATTTTCCCAGGAAATATATATATCGAAATACATAACTTTCCCAAAACGGAAATTTTTTTTTAAGCGTTTAATTGATGGCTGAAGCAGGAGGAGCTCATCTGGAAGTTCTGACTAGCAAGTGGGCAATTCAGAACATGATAATTACAGAATATACTGCAGCGTTTGACCGATTTACTAAAAACTATTACAAAAAAATGAGAACTGCACTGTTCAGTCAAACCATGTCTTTGCCATGGTAACAAACAAGCTTTGACTCCTCCGTGTCAAACTCATTACCTAATGTGATTACCGAGCACTAATCAACTGCTGTAATCAAGTCTCAGCCAGATGCTTCACTCATCCGGTTGGGATCCCTCTCTTTCTTGGATTTGGCAATGAAGATGGCAAATGGGGGTAAGATTAAAAAAAAAAAAAATTAACTTAAAAATACTCCTAGAAATGTTTTAGTGAATTAGGGGTGTTTGCGCCTTGCTGGTGCGTTCCTGGTGCGAGTCCTTCCCCGGCTGGCAGCGAGCGACCTAATGACACTGCACATTTTCTCCTCTTCCTTCCATAACAAGAACAGCTTGTTCTCTTCTTGTCTAGACAGCAGCGGGGGCGGGAGGGGAGACAGGAACAGAGATCTGATTCAAAGAACAGACCAGCATGACTGTTCTTTGAAAGGAACCCTCTCCCCTTCTTCTGGGTGGCAATTAGTGAAGCCTCTGTGACTTGCCTAGCGTCTCCTCTCCTCGTTCTATCCCTCATTTTGTCTCGTCTATTACTCTTACATCTGTCTGGACTCCTCTTTCATTCTCATCTCCTCTCCTTTCCAGTTCTATTACTCCCAACTTGGGTTCTCCCCCTCGGTCCATCCTCTCAGTTTCGCCTCGACTCGCTCGTCTCCTCCTCTGCAGCAACGCTCCCATTCAGCCTTCACAAGAATTTGATGCAAAGCCTTGAAATGTCGGGACGTGGAAGGCTAAAGTAAACCTCTCTATCCCCCGGAGTGAGTTAAGCAGCCCTTCTTCCTTTACAAACACAAACAGGTTATTTAGCAGGATTTGAATTGACCAGGCAGAGCGGTGAGATGAATGATTCCCCCACGTTCTGCCGCGATCCGCTCAGCAGATATTTAAATGTGCAGGATGGAGAATCGAGGCGGAACCAGCAGAAAAATACCAAAAATCATTCATACTCACGTCTTGAAAAAAGAAATACAAATGGCGTGTTAAGCGAAATTGTCTGAGAGGTCATAGTAGACATTTTTCATGGACACAGATGTCAGTACTAAAAGAAAAGGTTAGTTGAGGAATCTTGTTTCAATGGCTCTGGCCTTCCTCCTGTTCAGGCAGATTTCCCTCTGCCCTGGTTTTTAATGGACCAATTGCAAATCTAGTTACTGATTCATTTGATATGTTAAATTAGTTGTGAGGGGTGAGCTTAACTAAGCTGTCAAACATTGCCTCTTATGATAGGATCATGTAAATAACAAACATAAGTAAGATAAAATTGACCTAAAATAACAAAAAACATGTTGTTTGAGGAGTACTTTTGAGTTTTTAGTTCAGACCAACCTAAAATAATGGAGGAGGCGGGTCTTAGGACCTATACCGCAGCCATCCACTAGAGGCAATCCAGATGCACTGGCTTCACTTCTGGGGAGCTCTCATGTCGTCCTTCTTAATGTAAAGTCTATGGTTTACACTTGTCCGCACTACTCTGTGTGTGTAAGGACCCTAAAACAGAGAGATTTGAAAATGCTGCTGACCTCGTCTCAGTTTAAAACTCCAGGGGTGGAAAGACAACCGTGCCGTCGTTCAGATCAGGCCATTATGCAGAGAAATCTCGCCTCTCACCACTGTTGTTCTTCTTCTGTTGTGTTTTCTGCGAATTCAGCCCTCTTCCTGTTTGGAACGTGAACGCTTGTGTGATTGAATGGTGAACAGTCATGTCAGATGTTTTCTATCTTTCATGAGGAGTTTAGACTTCAAAAACAACCAAACCGCTCATCTGGACCGGTATTGTTTTTGTGCAGTCTTCACTTTAGCATCGCTGCCCTCCCTCATCTATTATAAATCCTACATCCACTGCTACTCTACAATATTTCTTCACCACAATATAAAACAGGCAATACTGAGGTTGTCTATTTCTGATTATCTACAATGGATGAGGTTGGAACAAACATCGCTGTCAAATTTAGCCAAGCCAATTACTGAGCATCACAATTTTCATCAGCATGTTCCCACACTCTCCCTCCTCATCTCACACTCTTCATCATCTCCCTCCGTCTTTCCATCAATTCCTCTGATGTCGGTCTGTCAGTCGGCTGATCTGTCAGCCTGTCTGCCTCCACAGGCTAATGGCGAAGGAAACAGCCCGCTTAGCGGCGAAGCGCGAGCAGGCAGGAACAAAACAGATGACAGATGGCAGCGGCAACAAAAGACAGGAAGAGGAAGAGAGGGAAGAAAGGGAAGTGGCGGAGAGGTGGGCGAAGAAAGGAGGAGGATGGAGATTGTGATGATGGTGATGATAAGAATGTGGGTGATCAGAGATCTGCGGATGAAGGGGATAGAGACGTGATGAGGAGTGGGAGAAGGAAACATGGTAGGCGATGCTGTGAGGTAGCAGAACACCAGAGTATGAGTACAACAGGAACTGAAACCAAACTGGCCTGACCTCTATATAATGACACCAGGTGGCGTGAGACTGACTTTGAACCAGCCTATTCTCTGCAGACAACCCTAACCCTAACCATGAAGTTGGGTGAAACTTCAGATTATGATTAAAATCTGGAATAGATCAAACCATCTAAGGAGGGTGGAGAGAATCATGATTAGAAATATATGATTTCTATAAAAATCATAGGAAATAACTCATTCCGAGATGGTAAACAAGCACCAAAGATGGCTACATAATGTGTGAGAGTCTGTTTTGACATGGTCTTTGGAATTCCTATCCTGGTTGCCTTGGTATTTTTTTGAATTTGGAGCACTTTCTTTGGCACTTGATTTTACCAGCCTGTCGGGTGCAGAACCACTCAAAGATAGTTGGCTATGAGCTCATCCTGGACCACCTGAACTCCGGAGACCTGACGGTAGTGGATGGCGGCTCAGTCAAGGTCCGGTCTACCACTGATGGTAGACTGGACGAAGAAACATACACAGTGTACTCAGAGGATATAGGGTTTAAACAATGACCAGGCTGCGTGCCCGTGCTTCTGTGCTCGTCCTGCAGGTCAGCACATAAAAATCCTCTTCTTAAACCTAACCGACATCCCCCATCAAAAGTCTCAGAAGGGAATCTTTCCTTTACAAGAAATGCTTGCCGGGAGACAGGGAGGTTTTCTTTTTTATTATTGCTATTTCCTGTTACTTTCAACTCCTGCACTGTTCTCTAACAAGGAGGAACCGGATCCGGCAGTAGCAAAGAATACTGCTCATACAGACTCAGAAAATGTGCGATGTGAATCGTGTGTGTCTGTGATATAGCAAAGTGCAGCAGCCGTTGACTGCCAGTGACACACCGGGGGCCGGATACGGGTTTTCAGCAGCGTCCCTGGTTACCAAAGTGGCCTTGGGTGTCCATTTGGATGTTTGTTTTGTGTGTGCGAGTGACTTAATGAGAGGCAGAGAGCTGCTGCTCACAGCTTTATAAGACATTTTAAAAAGGCTGTTTATAGCGTGACATGCTGTGGCACGGTGCTAACACGGTACAGGCTGCATGAAGACAAGAAGTCAGGCAGCTAAAGAAAACACCTCGCTGTTTTGATTCTCTATGTGGAGGAAACTGATTTACGGAATCATTCTACCGTTCACAATGAAGTGCTGACATAAATGATGACACTAAGATTGAACTGATTTCAGGGAGTGTGGACGATAAATATGTTTTACATTGCCCTCCACTCAACAAGATCACAAGACTCATTCATAGGCCAGGTCATTCAAGCTCTGATCTTGAGTGAGCTGAACTAGCCGTGTGGCTCTCTGGATGGGAATGTAGGTCTTTGGGTCAACTATTGAAAGTGTTAGCACAAAATGTGTTTCACAAACAGCCATTAGAATTTCTAGAATTCTAATGGCTTTGGAAGGTTAAACGGTTCATTTATACCATAATATATTCTCATAACCTAAGAAATATGTACAATTTGGGGATGCGTGTGAAGGTCTTGATCCTTTACCTAATCAGCCTTTCCATTTGTCCGACACTTAGTTTTTGGATGTAAAAAAATGTCGGCGTGTCAAGAATGACTGATGATGCAGTCAACATCCTATAGTCAATATGTTTTTTATGAAAACTGCATACAATAGTTCACAAATAGGAAGTCATTTTTGGACAATGTTTTAGTAGTGTTCATCAAAGGGCTTCAGGGATTTAGTTTTGCACATCCATCGATGCTCAGTTTTCAACCTAAACTGTACTTCTTGGTCTTTTAGGCTCTAACATTTCACCAAATACATATTCTATAATCTACATTCATGTAGATTTTTTTCATGCTGTGGTAATCTGCTAAATAACAACACCTTGCTAAGGAAAGGCAGCAAGGTGCCCCATTTCTACCAGCCCTTAAAGAGCAAACTGTACCGTGCCAGTCTTGACACCCTTCACTTGGGGTACCAACCAGAGCTTTCTGCTACCATAACAGGGGGGCTGGACCCTCAACAGTTGGTTGATTGGTCAACAGAATCATCACTTTGCTGCAACAGGGGCGGGACTCACACGCCTTGAATTTAAATAGCTCATATCGACTACAAGAGTGAATATTTGCAACACAAAATGCTGGAATGCTGGAATGCTTGAGCAAAGTTAGTTGGGAAAAAATAAATATATATATAGGGCGGCACAGTGGTGCAGTGGTTAGCACTGTCACCTCACAGCAAGAAGGTCCTGGGTTCGATGCTGGGTCAGGACGTTTCTGTGTGGAGTTTGCATGTTCTCCCTGTGTCTGCGTGGGTTCTCTCCAGGTTCTCCGGCTTCCTCCCACATTCCAAAAACATGCAAATCTGGGGGGAGGTTAATTGGTCACTCTAAATTGCCCGTAGGTGTGAATGTGAGTGTGGATGGTTGTTTGTCTCTATATGTCAGCCCTGCGATGAACTGGCGACTCATCCAGGGTGT
>KV751394.1:2048176-2069306 GCA_001698575.1 Mola mola
CCCCCGCGGCCCCTAACGGGATAAGCGGTAGAAAATGAAAGGAAACAATGCGATTTCTGATATTTTGACTGTTTCAGCGCCGTTGCATTGCACAGTTACCCTAGCAACCAAACTCCATACTGGAGTTATTTTCAAAAGAGATGTTTTTTTTGTGAAATTTTGGGATGAAAAAGACAAAGACTCATTTCAGTCATAATCCTGCTTTGAAAATAAACTGCGAGGTAAACTTCGCTTGCAATTCCAGTCCCTTTGGAATATCAATTCAATTAACAATCCAGTTTCACTACTTAGTGTATAATGTTCAAGCATTAGAACGCTGCCAAACACTGCAGATTTGGGAGGTGGTGGAGTTCTGCATTTTCCATGGTAACTGTGAACTGACTGTGTTCAGACTGTTTAATGTCCCCTTGGTCTCCATCACTCTGTGTTTCAGTCTGTTCTCCCTCTCTCTCCCTCTCTGCCCTCCAGCTTGCATCCACGATATGAGGCGAGCAACGGTTTTGCAGGGCAGTAAGGTAATAAATGCGTTGCAGATGTGTCTGTGAGCCATGAAGGATTGGGGCATCTTTCCAGCATCCGGTCTCTCCGCCTCGCTCCTCTTTTTTCTTGTACCTTATGTGTCTACTCATCGCTTCATTTTTTCTTGTGCCTCCCTCATCCCGTCTTCTTTTGTCTTCTCTCTTCTCACGCTTGCCCTGTTTTTGACTCCCTCTTTTTCCCCGTGCTTCATCATCTCTCTCTCACCCTCTCTCTCTGTCGCCTTTCCTTTCCTTTTCTTACCTAATTTCTCCTCTTCCTGTCTCTCTGCCTCTCACTCTCGCCTCTCTGTGGCTCCAGCAGGATAATTAAGCATGTCAGAGTTGTGCTGACTTGGCACAATTGACACCCATCGTGACGGAGAGTGAAAGGGAGAAACGGCGATAGAACGAGGGAGAGAAGTGGGGATAGAGTCTTTCAGGCTGTCTCCTTTCTGCAGTCCGGGCAGTGCATCACTACTGCTCCTCTGTGTGCAGGAAGTGGATGTACTTGTGTATACCTCAGGGAGATGCAGTCACGCTATATGGCAGCAAAAGTACACTGTGCTCTAACCCTCTCTGTCTACTGCTGGCATGGAAATCTGTGGACACGAGGACCCTTCACGTAGAGGGGTGAACGGGAAGGAGGACGGCCATGTCACTTTGATGCAATCATTAAAACAAATGTATCATGCTGCACTCAGTGTGCTTATAGCACATAAATCAGCATTCATAAAGGTGCTGTTTGAACACTGCTTGTTGAGTATGCATGCTCTTACGCTGCATCCGCACCAAATCAGGCATTGCGATGTCAGGCATTGTCCTTAACAAATCCAATATAAGTTTAGAAATCACTCAACTGTAGAGTGGCAGTCAATTCACTGACATCATGTTTCATTACTATCTATTTTTATCATCCTGCAGTGTTATCGAACGATGCCTCCTGTTCATCAAGCCCTGTTCAAGTAGTTTGACTTAATGGATGTGGACGGTTTTTTAAAGTCTGTTACTGGCTTCAACATTCTTTGTAAAACCTCCACCGCTCACCATGGAAAATGTCAACATGCCGCTGAAAATAGCAGGTTACCGCAACCAACCTTGGTTACTAACCTGTTACAAACCTGAACAAGAAGCTGGGAGCTTTTCTTTTGTATGGATTTAGGCCATTTTAGTGCCACTGCTTTCCTGGCATTAAAAATCCTAACCCCAAGCCCTTGAGACTGTTATGCAGGGGCAACATTGCCTCATTCTCGGTTCAGTGCACTTGGTTGTGCCGATTAAAATGGTCAGTTTAACGAAATATAAAGATCGAGTATCTTGTGACATGAAGCTCTTCTGCAGCACTGACACAGTGCTGTGCATGACCACATTACAGATGATAGTGGAGTGTCCAATCACTAATGGTGTTGTAGAGCAGAGATCAGTCGAGCTGTGGAGGAAGTGATGTGAGGCAGGTACTTCACGAGGTGAAAGGTTTAGAGGCATGATGGTGGGCTGAAAGCAAAGGAAATGAGTTCATGAACTCTGGCCTGCTTATTAAAGCAGCCAGCAGTCTTGACAACAGTAGCTGTCATACAACTCAGAAAATAATAAAGTCGATAAAGATTAATTATATCCAATGTTTATTGCAAACAAACACCATGAATTATGGGGAAAAAGACTCTCCCCATAAACTGTCTGAGAAGAAGTTGTTTTTTTTTTCCATTTTTCTTCAGTATAATAAAAGCAATCCAGTGATCTTTGTCTGTACATTTATGGGTATAATTAATATTGTCAGATTAGCAAAATATTAAAACTTTGAACATGATTATCCCTGAAACCAGCCATAAGACGCGCCACTTTTCCTTGACCTCGAAGAAGAACATTGATTGGGTCAAGAAAAGACGTGAAGGAGAAAAGAATCAAACTGCTGACAGAATCCAACTGTGCATGTTCTGGGCTACGGGGGTATGAAATGGTGGATGTAACTGATATATATGGTGAAACTACAGTGTGCTGAGGACAGTGTCCTTTAGATACTTGACCTTGTGTATTTTTATAACTTTGCTTCATACTGTAAAGATACCCTTGGACAGGACTTCATTAGCGCTGCAGCACCTCCTGAAACCAGACGTTCAACAACCCATGAACTGATGAAGTGATGCAGTCTCACAGAGAGAAACACATTCTGTCCAACGTCATGAACCACTTTTTCTGTAGCCACATTGACTGAGGATATGTGATGTACAATGATGATCAGCTGAATGGTGCACTGATGCTGTTGCCACAAGGAATTGTTGGGTGGGATTATCTTGTTTCCTTTTGTAAAAGTAAGGTCAAGTGCATCCCATTTTTAAAGAAGATAAGAAAGGAAACACTGGAGCACCTTTACTTTACCCCATTTGAAGAATTCATAGCCTTTCTGAGAAAAAAAAATGCTTGTTGGGCCACATCCTGTAAACAACCTATTCACCAGCCTTCAAACGCAGCCATTCAGAAGCACTATCCACCTTTTGCACACATCAGTCACACTGATCTTCTGGCCAACAGAGTTGTTACAAGCATCTGATAAATGTTCTTTAATCTGCTGAGGAACTTCTGTACAGCGGGTGCACTCTTTGCTGCAGCCTGTAGCCAGTCGTCAGAACAGGCCCTACGCAGCAGATCCAGAAAAGAACGGGTCTACCACCGCAAACAAGACCCACATCTGCAGAGCACCCGAAGATGCCCCTGAGAAAGACCAGCAGAGAGTCGCAGGGCGTAAGATGCAAGCAGGGACAGTGTGCGCTGATAACCAAGTGGTTGGAATAGTGTACAGAAACATCTGTGCCAAGTGTGGATGAGAATTGCCTCTTTCCCACTGAGCGACACCACAAAAACAGGTTGAAAACATCAAAGTTAAGATCCTCTGGGACTTCAAGTTCCAAACTGACAAGCAAATGCTGGCTAACCAACCAGACACAATGTAAAGGAGCAGAAAGGGAGCAGATGTGATAGATGTAGCACTCCTAGCTGATAGTAACATCGGGAAGGAGCATGAAAAGACAGATGAAAGGACAGCTGGAACAGTTGTGGGAGGTGACGTCCAAAGTAAACCCATTAATAGGAATATTAACCCTAACTGCTAACTTACAGCTGGGGTTTGTAAGACAAATGCAGAACTCTCGAGAAAGGCTTATGGAGTCATCTTGACACGTCAGTCTTCCTTCTTTTTGAAATCTTGACGTGTATGAAGTTGTTGATAACGCTGAAAGAGCAACTTTTCCCGCTGAGATGTACTATTGTATCGGCCTTCTACTAATACTTGAAATGAGCACTCACCAAACGTATTGTTTGGCTTTTTGAACCTGTGGTCCATTATGTACTTTGTCCAAGAAATGTCTGTAAAACTGCAAACAAAGTCGAAAGTACGATTTCTTAATTATGGATTCCATTCACTGAGATTTTATATTTATGTGTCCTTGAGTGATTTACACATCTCCGATGTCATTACAATTTTAAGTCTACCGGGTGAGCGGTGGGATAGGCTTCATTTTGGGGTCCAGTATCTTGATCCATTACAAATCTTTGACCTTCCATGGTCAGCTGAGTGGAGTCATTAGACAAGAAGCCCGCTGCTGCTGCCACAGCCCTCAGCTCTCCCTGTCGGAATGCAGCTTTGAGGATGGACGCAATGTCGTTCGAGGGAAACACTGAATGTGAAGACAAGGGTTAACAATGAGAAGTTGTAGGCTATTGAAAGTTTGAGTCAGTGTTCTAGGAAGCAGTGAAATGCAGCTGGAATGAGTTTAAAGGTTGCAAACAACATAAAACAATGTGAAAAGCTTTCATATTGTTTTATTCTGATTTTATTATGAAGATGAATGTAATCATGAGCACTATTAATGGGAGCACGATACTGTGTCAGCAGATGTGTGTCATTATTACTATTAAAAAATTCACAAAAATACATTCAAATAACATCAGCATCCACTTCAACATGATGAATCATTCTCTTATTCTCAGAGAGACAAACTGGGATGGATTGTGTCAAGGATACTAAAAATTCCTTCCGGATAGAACCCAGTGTCACTTTTGTCATGAAGGCTGTCGGTCAAATCTAAGTCCTTGTCTGCATTTTCTGTCAAGAGGCTCAACACTTGCTTTCAGGACTACAAACTAAGCACCTTTTCCTACGCCGCATAACATTCTACAACTAACAAACTATTAACAGTTTACAGAGTTCTCTCAATAATCTTCTAATTATCGCATGTTGACAGTAAGAAAGGAAGTTGGGAAACTTTTATGGAGACATTCATGTGTATTATCGACACATCAACGATTAATGCCTTCTGACGTCATAAAACATAACAGAAACAACCTAAAATAAATCTTAAGTTCAAGGGTCATGGAGGCTTTTGACTAGTTATAAAGAGAGAGGTTTAGGGGGCTGGTACATTATGACTACCTATATCTACGTACCTATACTCACCGCAACAACCAACAGATGTGACAAGGACTCGCATGCTACAAGAGTGCATGCAGCATCTTAACAACCACTGTTTAAATGCACCGGAATGCATTAAGTTTTACTCCGGGTGGTGTTGATGGCTCCAGCTGTGAGGTCTTTGAAGGTTGCCAGTTCAAGACTGGCTAGGACCACAGACGTTGGCCAGTTCATTACCCGCTTTGGCACCAAAAGTCTGTGTATTTGAGCAAAGTTTGAAGAAAAACCCTCAAAGTGTTCTTGAGATATCATTTCACTAGAATGGCCTGCATCTGAAAACGTAATGCCTGGCTCCTGGCTATCACCGGTCATTAATGGTCTTGTAGTATTACCGAGTGCTCATAATGACTACAAAAAAGTCAATATGCTACTAATATGCATAGTAATATGCAATCAGTTAATGGTTCATTTACATTCCCTAATATTCAGTGTCACCAAAAACCCCACTTTTTGAAGATATATTCATTCACCTAAGTACATTTTAATATTCACCCAACTATAATTAGATGGGAATAATGTTGACCGGGTGAGTTAAACCCACAGTTCTGCTGAGTTTATGGCCTCTCGCTGCACTTTAGAAACCTTGAGATGATATACATGGATCTACATCCATTTAGATATAAGATGGATGATATCTTTGTCGTGATGAAATTGCCTGACAGCAATAACCACAAGTCTGACCTCGCCCTCTTCCCATTTTCCCTCTGCACTTTCCTCCATAACAGACTTATCAGTGCATTACTCAGATGAGACAGAAAATTTGAAAATGTTGCCTCTGTGCGTTTCGCAGCTTAAGGTGCCGAGAGAGCATTGGGTTAATATTCACTGGTTAGCGTCGACAGCGAGGAACCTCATAAATATGTCCTCAGGTTGCCTGCTCAGTGTCAGCTTTAACGCTCTGCCCACGCAGACGCCCACGCACATGAGTAAGGCACAGGTACACACACGGACAAACACGCATGACACACTCACGCAAGAGGCACACACATGCTCGCACGCGCGCCCACTCGCTACCTAGCCAACCTAGCGGAGGATCTCAGCAGGCAGGCAGCGCCGACAGGCTGAGCCAGAACAAGTGTCAAACTCGGTAACCTCGGCCATCATATCAGCTGCTGAATCGGAGCAGATAGGCAGGCAGGCCGACCGGCCGCCTGCTCGGCCGAACACCTCCCGGCCGGCTGCAGAAACGTGCAAGGAGAAAGAGGTGTGGTGTTGGAGTTGGTGTGGCCGGGTGAAAGTTTCAATCTTTTATGCAGAAAATGTTTCGAGAGTTGTTATGGATCGTTTTGTACTGGTCACCAGCAGTTTGTTCCGTCTTTCATCTGACACATTAAGGACAGAAGAAACACTGCTGGTGTTTTTTTCATCAGACTCACACTGATGAAAGACCCCGTTGGGTTGAAAGTTGGGACGTGTTTTTACCACGTGATTATTATTAGGAGCTACTCTTTTCAACGTTGACTCGTCTTCTTTTTATTCATCTTTTTCTTCCCCCTGATGTTGAGGAAGTACAATATTTAACTGTTTGAGTATTTGTTAGTTCTGTGATCAACAAAGCAACTCACATTTTGTTTCCTGTCACTATTAGCCAACTACAACTAGAAAAATGACCACCTGGCGGTTTTATTCCTCCCTAAAGCAAACGAAGCGGACAGAGAAACTACAGTTGAGGGTCAAGAAGAAGGGCTGGGTGTCAAATTGTGAAAGTCAGTGAAGAGAGAGAAGAGAGTCCTACTGAATTTATAACAGGGAAGGTAGAGACCAGCTCGTTGTTTCTAATTGCCCCATCACACTGGCCAGAAATGTGAGGTCACAACGACCTCTGACCCTCAACATTCAACCAGTTCACCATCGAGTCCAAACGTAGATTTGTACCAACTTTTTGAAGATATTGTGATCTCTAAGGGTTCGAGGTCCACTGATAAATGGCTTCGATCTGAGTTTGTTCGCAAGTGTGGCCCACATGAGCGGACGTTTGAAGAGTTTCCCTCGAAGCGTTTTATGAGATATCGCCTTCACAAGAACGCCGGACGGACGTACGGGAGTACGTACACACAACAACATCATGCCTCCGGCACTGGCTGTCGCCGGCACAGAGACATAAAAATTACATTTGCTGGTGGAAATGTGTGTGGATGCTGATTGCTGAAAGCATTTGCTGAATTGCAGAAATGTGAAATGAAGAGCCAGAAAAGTCAGGAGAGTTGGTGTGTAAGCGGCAGCGGTAGCATGTTGGCAGAACTGCAGCGTACTGAAGAAGCTAAAAGGTAAAATTCATTCCTAAAAAAGGCCAGAAGCTAAACTTTTAAATTGTCAAAAGATCAGAATAACTGACTGAAAACTGAAAGCAGATGAGACACAAGCGGAGGAAAGGAGCAGGGCTGTGACGTGATCTCGTAAAACATGGTAACATTTCTCGATGAACTTAAAGGTCGTCTCGCGAAGCAGAGGCCTATCCAAACTTCTATTTATGGCCTGTGGGGGGCAGCAATATGCCAGTCGTTGGTTGGTTGGTTAAAATCGAGGACATACAGTCAGTAAATAAAGATAATAGAGAGGAGAAATTTCTTTATTTTAAGCTGTTCACCAACCATCTATTACAGCCTATTTTACAGATATTGGCCTTTGTGTTTATAGACAAACAATATGTGGCTCAAAACAGCAGAATTTCATGGAAAAGTTCCTGTTTTTTCATCATTTAAGAAGTTAAACTTTAATACTTCTCATTACACAGCTACAGTGAAATATCGTAACATTTTGAAATGTGTTTTTCAAATTTTATGAAGACCAATTTTTGTCGGCCATAATTATCTAACTAAAAATAATATTTTACTTTATGTGCAATAAATCTCAAATACATTAAATGTTCACTTTCTTAAATAACACTGAAAAATCATGATATTCTAAGTTCTTGAGAGGCACCGGTGTGTTTATTTGTCAAACAGCCTTGTTTCCATGCTGCAGCGGTGACGTGAGGCTGCGTGAACCCCCAGGTTTCTTCCCTGCTGAGGGGCATTCAGGTTTCCGTACCAGAGGGTTCAACCAGAACAAAACTACGAAAATGTCTCAGTTTTATCCTTCATTTTAGAGCTAATTTTGTGCTAAATTTTTATTCTAGCAGCGAGGGGCTGCAGAAGCTTCCAAAAGCATCATCATGTCAGACAATTTGGTGTGTGTGTGTGTGTGTGTGTGTGGGGTGGGGGGGTCCATGCATGTCTATATTCATGTTCTACCAATATAATTACAGGATTTATGACATGATAATTGCATGCATGTTTCTCTGAATATGTGCATATATGCGTTCATATTTATTCATCATAATTACAGGGTTGGAAGCAAAAATGCCTCCGTGTGTGTATGTGTGTGTGTATGTGTTGGTGTTTGTGGTAGAAGCACAAGTTTGACAGACACAGTGAGTCATCAGCCCCACCTAATTTCCTCTTCGGTGTGTGTGCGTGTGTCATTTTGAACATTTTATTCTTATTTTTTGAAGGGAGGGGTGTGTATATGTACTGTTAGACACTCTCGCCTGAGCAGTCAGTGTTTGTGTGTGTGTGTGTGTGTGTGTGTTTAGCTCGTCAAGATGTGTGGCTTCCTGCTGTCTGATTTTGTCTCTTTTATTTACTTCCCATCCAGCTTATTTACCAGTCAGTCAGACATCCATCCTGCCCACATTTACAGTGACCTAAATAGGCCCATCATCTGTGTGTGTGTGTGTGTGTGTGTGAGTGGGACCATGTCTGTGTCAGAGTGGCTGTACTCATGTTGCTGTCCAGATTTTTTATATTGAAATTTTTATTTAGGATTTTGCTTTTTTTTTTAAGAGGAGAAAGGGAATCAAACCATTTTACAAACACAGGAACAATGCCAGGTATCATTATACAATGCAATATGGTACAGATACAATAATTCCAAAACAATATTACGTCCAGAATGTTCAGTCAGAGGGAACGTGGGGACAGATCTCCAACCATAATCTTTATTTCAACTGGTAAATTTACCAGTTTTTCCAACTTACATAGATCATTTTGAAGCAGCAGTAAGAAAGTTAATCCTTCTATCCCATAAATCCCTTTAACTATTTCAAGCCACTTGTCTCCTGTAGGCGAATGTAAATATTTACCTGTGTTTGCTTTACTTGTAGCTGATAATTTTGATCTTTTCAAGATTTTGTGGTGCAACACCCAAAAAAGTCATCTACATGTAAAAGGAATCAGGTTTCAGGATATGTTGCACCAAAATTGTGACATTTTTGGGCAGCTCTAAAAAATATGCATTTTTCCAAAAAAACACACCGTTTTTTTTCAGCAAAATTCCTGCCGGTAACATAGAAGAGAAGGTAAAGGACGGTTTTCTCATTGTTTATCCGATATTTCTTCATTTAATTCTTTCTCCAATCTCTCTTCTGATTAGGTGATAGTAATTGATGTGATTATCTCATTGGGCTCTGTGAGTGTTTCCCCTTTCAAAATGTATCTAAAGAAATCACTCGTTTACAAATTGTGTTTTCTGCTTAGAGTCTGGAGTATTTTTACCCACTATAGTACAGTAGGCAGTAACACCTTTTTTCTCCAAAACCTGAACCTGGAACCTGTAGAATTTGGTTTAAATTCTGTATCAAACGTCACACAAAGTTATTATTTATTTATTTTTTTTAAATCTGGTTCGAAAACTGTATTTGTTTGAACTTTCCAACCAATAACATTTGGGCTTTTCAGACATCAACAATGTGAAGGAAAGTGGGACCCAGACCCTTTGGGTGACGAAAATGACATTTAACTCGTTAATGACTGATTTGGATTTTCACACGCAGAACCCTCCGAACCACTTTGTTTATTTACCAGGAGACAGAAGAGGTTGAGGGGTTTACCTACACTTGTACCGCATCTTGCTTGGAACATCTGGCTTTTTACTATTGTTATCCTGTTCTGTATGATTGGTAGTATTTTTTTATTATCTTTCCACTTTCTTTCCACTGCAGATTGTCCCTCTACATTTTTCTACATAGTAAAAAGCCCGACAAGTCAGCTTATTTTTCCACCCATATATTTAGTCATTGAATGTCTCGTCTTGTTCCCGTGAAGTCAGTATCGCGTATCGTCACAGCCCTGGTTTTTATGTAAAACAAAGCCTGTCATGCACATTTTAATCCCTCTAGATGGTTCTTCTTAGAGCACAAAATGTCCACTTCCTGGTCAATTTGTCAACCTGAGTAAATGACGTCTGCATTTTCACTCGTCTCTGACGCTCTAATGTCCCGTATTGTACCTGAAAATTAGGTCACGTTGAAGAATTCAGATGAGTTTGAACGCTCTAACACTGCTTACACGCTCCGGTAGTCGCTCCCAGATCTCCTGAATGAAGGATAACAAAGGGCGTTATTCTTTGCCAAAAAGAAAACAAAAAACCTGCAGATTTTCCTCTTAACTGGGACTCATCTGTGATGTCAGAAAACTCTGCTCTGCTGCTCTGAACTCCTTTCCCTGTTGTTTCTGCAGCACACTGCGTCCCACATGAGGTGCTCCACTTGTTCAGAGAGAGCGCTCCCACAAAAGTCCTCAAAGGTGTCTTTGATACTGTTTCTGCAGTCGTATCTATTAGAAACAGGCCTCTGACCGGTGGAATGAGGCGTTCTCCAACCACTGCACATGCACATGTTTACAGAGAAAAAGCAGCTTTCGTTACTCGGCTAAAAGGCTCCGGCTTCAACTTGAATTATTGATTCAAATCTAAACTTTATGATGCATCTTCAGGCAACATTTGGCTGTCAGACCATAACCAGGTTGCTCATTCCAAGTCCTCATTCACCAACTGTTCTTATTACACACATTTTGGAATTCACAAACATTTCCTTACTGATGATTTGTTCTCAGGTACAAAAACAACCTACAAACAATCACTTCACGCAAACACACATCTGAGTGCTGAAATGTTTGGGCAGAATAATTGGTTATTGTGTTTCCTTTTTTAATTGGCGTCACAGTATAATGTAAGATGGATGTTAAAGTTGAGAACAAGCGTTCATGTCATTGCATCACTCAGAATTGATACTGGGATCGCAGCTTTGACTTTTTGAGGATTAAGTTCAAGTGACATAAAAAGCAGAGCTGAAGAGCTGGTCTGGTAGGGACCTATCGAGACCTCTGGAGGATATTGATTGGTGCTGATAGCAGCCTATAGTGTTGATTGTGCTTTCTGCACCCTGCGTTGCAAATGGTTTCCAACTACTGACTCTTCCAGACCAGGAGTGCCAAGTGAACACGGCTGATTTAATGTGACAAGGGTTGGTAAACATGGCCCAAATGGGACCGGACAGCTTCAGATGAAAGACCAGCATCTGGCGGAGGCCAGTTTGACGAGGAGAATACAGTATCCAAGTGGTTTTTGCAAGATAATCATGGAACAGGTCGATCAAGGCTGAAATGCGGTTCAACACCTATCAAACAACGTGGCTGTTAAAAGGTTATCAAAATTCCTATAAATCACTTTAAACGTGGCATCATCATGTAATCGCCTCAGCTTTCGAATTGATTAGACATCAATTTGATCAACATTTTATCATATTCTGCGAATAAAACTACTTCACAAATAAAGTATGTTTGTTTTGTATGATGTTATAAACAATGTTTCGATATCAATGTTGATTCACTTTGCAAAATCAAAACCAAATTCAACAGTGAATTGACCTTCATCAGTGGTGTTGATTTAGTGAAATACCAGCTGGTTGGTGTTCAGTCAGCCGATGGGACGACATCATCAGCTGCATTAGCCAACCAAGCTAACAATAACTGTCCCAGAGCTGCTCCGACAAGAAACACTCAAGAAAATTTCAGAGCTACACCTAATTATTAATATCATTATCATTATTATTATGGTTTTTATCATTTTATATTTCTATTTTTTGTTTTCGAAAAATAGTGAAAATAGTGAAATATTAAATGAAATTTCTGAGCTCAAAGTGACATCTTCAAATTTCTTTTAGTAGTAGTTAAACACACATATCTTCACATTTAAGAAGCTGGAACCAACAAATGTTTAATGTTTGCTTAAAACAAGACTGAAACAATTATTGTCTATGAGGAAGCTCTGTAAACTAACTCAGTAGTGGACCTCAGTCTTAGTTTCCATCCGGCCCTCATCACCGCTGAGAATCATGGAGCAACTTCAGAAACAAGTCAAGCCTTCTGTTCATCAGCAAACTTCATAAATCAACAAGAGATCAGATGGAGCAGCCAAAGGACATCAAAGTTATTTCTCCATAAAATATGACCCAGTGATCAAATTTCCAGTTTTATCAGTTTCAAATCAGAGGATAAAGTTATGAAGTTAAGTTTCTGTGCAGAACTGGCTCTGCGCTGCCAAAAGTGGCAGACTGATTAACAGGCGGCTGTCATGTTGTGCCTGTGAATGTTGCTTAAAAGGGTTACACGTCTGCATGCATCTCCGCCTCAGACAGTCTAAAAATGGCTTTTGGCACTTCTGTATTAGTTTATTATTCCATTTGACTTTTCATCAGTGATTGGATGAAATGATCCTTAAAGAAAAGCCAAGTTTTCATCTAATATAATTAAACAGTTGCATCTCACAGCATCGAGAGTCAATCTCTAAAATCAATCTTATCTTCAGGCTTGTTAAGCTTGATGTATGTTTTCACCAACGCAGAGACAAGCAGAGAGGCGGACAGACAGACACGGGGGCAGGAGATCCTCATCAAACGACCCCGAGCCGTCACTGACCTCCAGACTGGTACCGCGCGATATGGACCAACTGCTCTGGGAGGCCACGATGCGTGTGAGGGAGCGGAGCTGGGACGGGGGCCCGTCGAGAGACGGACTGAGATAAATGAAGGTGACCACCGAGGGAGAGGCAGAGCGTGAAAATGTGTCAGTCGCGGGAAGGAGACGGGGCGCGTGAGTCTGCTCTCTCCTGTGTTTCGACCGGCATGAGGCGGACGTTTGAAAAGAAAAGATGAGATCGGTCACATGTGGATGTAGACAGGCGTTCTCTTCTTTACGGACCACTTAGGTATGTTTTCATTTTTGTCTTGAGTTCTTGCAGAGAGCTCGTTGTTTCTGTTCTTCCTCTTTCCTGAAGAAATTTAAGACCCTTAATGGGAACTCGGGGTGTCCTCGACTTATGAATTTACATCGTCGAATCTGATTGGTCAAGTCGACTGGCTTGGACAAGCCCATTGTCGATGACAGTGAAAGAATTTCTAAATGATCCACATTGTAATTTGTGATATTGGTTTCCATTTCTTTCAACAACAATCAAAAGAGCTGAGATACGCAATTAAACAGTTTATCTTCTTTATTTTCATCCTTTATTCACTCATTAGGTGAAAAGTCTTGTGGTGGTGACCTTAAACACCATCTTCCTCCCTTTGAGGATGAGGATTTTGGCTCGTCTTGTCCATCAGTGTCTCTCTTTTGGGCGCCGTGTGACCCGGCTCGAGTGCTGCATTAAAACCTTCATCTCGACAACGTTCCCCAATCCTAACAATGAAACGACTGGAGGCGGAGATGACTGAGAACCCACACAAAGGCATTTTGCAATGATTGACCTGTCAGAGTGGCCGTCGAATCAGGCTTCTTCTATCGAATCGTCGCCTAATCGACTATTCGGGGTCAACATTTAGGAAAACAGGATGCATTTGCAAAAGAAGGAAGGATTCCAAAAGTTTCCAGGCATTTTTGAGCCCCATCCCAACTTTTTTGAAAAGTGTCACTGCCATCAAATTCAAAATAAGGTTATATTAACAAAAACCTGTGCAGCTAATTAAATAATGCATTAAATACTGTATCTTTATTATTTCTCCGCTTAACCTGTTGACGTTACAGTTACATAACCCTGTGATATTCGTAGTGGTTGAGGCAGTAAAAGGTTAATTTTCCTATTATCTCACCAGACTGTCACCTCATTATTTCCTACATTTTAGATTTTATTTCAACATAATATATTCTTGTAATTTAGCTGATGCTGTATTTTTATTTCTTACCGCTTGATTCCACCGGGTGTGTGTGAGTCAGGGTTTTATTCCAATCTCAGCAGTTTCACGCCCCACTGGGAGCATTTCAGAAGCGGTGAGTCATACTAGCCTAATTTTGGCAACTTGCTCAAACTGCAAATGTTTTTTCCCCTGCTTTTGTTAATTTGTTTATGCTCTTAGTTTGTGAACAGGAAAACAGGTTTGGGTGAAATTTGCAGGAGAGGTGGGAAATGGCCTAAGGAACATTTGATGAGATTTTGGTGGTCAGGATCTGGATTATCGTTTGTCTCCAGGATTTTTAAGAGTTTTTAAAGGATAGGCGTAATTTTGAGTCACTCCTGGGAAGTAATTATTAAACCTACAACTGACATTGGACGTGAATTCCCCTTAGATATTAAATAATTGCATTTTTCTCTATTGATGCAAATAAATTTTTTATATGTATCCGTCAGAAGAAAACCATAGATCATTGATCGGTCACAACATCAAAAAACACAGAGAGCTGAAGTGAATTGATCGCCTTACTACACTGCAGTGTTCTATCAGAAAACCTCGGATCCTGGCAATCATATGGATGCATCTGACCCACCCAAGGACACCCAAACAAAGGAAACCCCCTCATGTCAACTGCACTCATCGATGACCCAGCAGGACACAGCATAAACTCCCCGTGCTGGTTTACAAAGAGCTCAAGAGGTTCAAATCTCCCAGATACTGAGTTGACTGGATATGTGGACCAAGTCCGATCCATGGAGGAGCCAAGGATCCGCCCCAACACAATGGTGCTCGAAACCGCAGGGTCATGAGTCTCGACAGGATAGAGAGATGTTTGCTCGGATGCTCAATCGGATCTGAATCTCGGGGATTTTGAGGCCGAGTCGACACTTCAAGTCTGCAAAGCTGTTTGATGTAGCTGCTTTGCGTTAAAAGTCACCCACCTGAATTCCAGGGTCAAATAAGGTTTCCAGCAACCTGCACTGTACTGCAGTGAGATCATTCTAATGTTGTGGCTGGTCAGCGTATCAAACTCTGACAAGGTGCACTGATGGAGTGGAAATAAACAGAACTGAAGGGGGGAGAAGACTGCTGGAGGGAAGAGTGTGATTGAAGATATTTTCCAGCGTTGGTGCTTTGTGTGTGAACACACTCTTCCTTCCACACATCACCTGAGAGAACAGAGTCGGTGCAATAACAAGAAATCTGTGTGAATTAAAATGCACTGTACACAGATGCAGACTGAAGGCCAAGCGTCTGGCTCTGTGTGTTACGCTGCGAGTTGTTTACCTGGCACGAACCCCGTGCAGTAAACAAAACAAACCCTCATGCTAATCCTGCAGCTATCGACCACTGGTGTCTACCTACAGCTGAACGTCAGCACGTTTGTTTACTAATGTTGCATGACTTTATTCTCCTCTTCAACCCTGCAGAGCCTCAACAGAAGTTTACCAGAACTAACTCACACACGCACACACAGCAGCTGATGAATTATGTAAGACACTTTGAGAACAGAGAGAAGTCTTGATTCCTGGGTGACTTCTCCATATCTGCACTAGTTGACCACACCAATAATAACAGCAGCATGAATGCATATATTTACAGATAAGAAAGTGAGTGGGCTGTACACGCAGTTTAATTAACTCCTAGGAAACAACAGCGGGCCGAAACGCAACCTGTCTGCGACTCGCAGAGTGAGATGTCCGTCTCGGAGATGCCATCGTCCTGAGAAAAAGGTTTTGTCAATCGTTCCTGGTTGCTTAACTGACTGAGCTAGCTTCGGCTTCACGTCAAATTGCTTTGGTAAATCAGTGGCGAACCGCCGAGGCAAAGTCACGCGTGCGCTCTAGTAAACATGGCAGCAGGACTCCAAACTCACAGCAATCAAAGACAAAATGGCAGCGGTTCATTGCAGCAGCGTTGTAAGTCTGGCCTGGGAGGCGACATGAGGGTAAGTTCTCCTTCATGGGTGAATCATCTGTCCCAAGGAGCCTCTGCTCGGACGATGGAAAACACAGGATGCTTAATTTAGATGTTCATTCACACCTGGACGTATCTACATTTGTATGCAAACATTCTTGGTTTGATAAGAATGTCTGAGATTCTGTTTTCGACCCTAATAGAAGGGAGGCCTTGTCACAGGCGTCATCATTTATGCCCAGCTCACACTGCAGGAGATTTAAAATACTGACTGATTTTGAAATGGTGTTGCATCACGCACATAAGGAGAATCTCCACAGACGTTCTCTTTTATCACACACGTACTACAAGACATGAAAACAGTGGGGCATCTCAAGCTAAAGTATTTTATTAGGATTAGCATGTCTGAGGGAGCAATAGGTGCACTGCATCACACGACTGCTTGTAAAGAGATTGGGAGGTGTAAGACTGGATCTGTAGGCCCCTCGTGCTGTAGATTTGTCAGGCAGTTGATCGGTTCAGACCATCCTCAAATCGTGAATTCCCTGCAACTTATTCTACCTGAAAATAAATATAACAAAAATATAAATACTTGCCTTTCAAGGTCAATTTTTGTATTTTTTCTGTGAGTTTATATTTCAGCTTCCCATCAGACTGTGGATTCTGTGTTTGTTTTGGCCATTCCTCCTCCCACCTGATGATTGGTACATGTACTGCAGAGCCAGCTGGTTCTGGCTGATTACAAAATGACACCAGTTACACCTCTCTATGTCAATTCTTTCAGGAGTTATGGCTAAAAAACATGCCTTTGACTAAACAGTGACTTGATCTTTGACCACCAAAATCTAATCTGTTGTAGTTTCTGTCAAAAATTGGTCAAGTAGTTTTTGGGCAATCTTGCTAACCTACCAACAAACGGACACGGATGAAAATGTCACCTCCGTTGGTGGAGGTAATATTAAACGAGTGTGATTGGCTCCTCAAACAGACTTCATGGGCCACACGTCGCCACGACCGTATCCTCTCTCTCAGTTCTCTGTGGGCGGGACTTCTTTGTTACTTTCGTACTGGCTTTGTTGCATTTGTCATGTAGCCACAAATAATAATACGTGGGGACTGATGACATGTAGCTCGGGGAACATTCAAAGTGATTGGAGACATGTAAATTCTCTCAGAACAAGCTGACACACACAGATGAGAAGTAAGAAACATATGGAAAGAACAAAGGTGAATGTGTGGCTCACTTTTTCTGATGTTTATTCATCCTTAATTTTTCCATTGTAACCCATTGTTTGTGATAGTTCTGCTTTAACTGATCTACTCTAGTAGATTAAATTCAAAAACTGAGCCATCTGTCTCAGAATCATTCTCTTCATATCTGGATGCAGCAATTTACCGTCGATTTTTCGATTTGTTTCTGTGGATTCACTCTTTGAGGGCGTATTCACACCAGAACTGTTTGGTCTGTGTGTTTTCTACTGCGGTCCAGTTCACTTGGGCAGGTGTGAAAGCTCATCTGAACTCTGGTGCGGACCGAACAAGTGAACTCTTCTCCGTCTGAGGATGGGGGTCTCGGTTCGCTTCCCAGTGATCCCTGGTCCGGTTCGTTTGAGGTGTGAAAGCAAAGCCAACCAAGTTGTAGATTGGAGATAGGAAGTGGAACAAAAGAGCAACAAAACAGCTCGCATGTGGAAATAACCTGTGTGACAGACATGTTGTCCTGTGTAACCAGGACAACGTGTCTCTCGCCTTTCTTCTCCGGTACCGTCCCATTCACATCACCTCGTATATAAAACGCTCGCTGGCGTGCTGCTCATACCGGGCTCCTTTGTGTCTGCTCAGGTGGATATGCTGGCTGAAGGGACAAATTTTCCCCTCCCAGTTCTGTCCAATAGACGAGCGGGCGTTAAGTTAACCCAGCCAAACGAACATTTCACTCCCCAGTCGACCGAAGTCCTCCAGACTTTTAGGTGTGAAAAGGACCTAAATGTCTTCTTAAAACACACAAATTTCAGGACAGCATGTCACAGGTGTGAACCCCGTTCTTAAACCAGAGCTGGTCGATATTCGGGTTGAGTACCAGCTCAGCTAAAAGATGAGAAGCTGGGCCTCGTCTATAGAGCTCCTTTAACAATTAGAACTGAAGCAAGTGATTATGTTTTAATGAGAAACTGTTTGAGTTTACAGAGGATAATACTGTGGGGAGACTGCTTTCTCTTTGCACTGCACTGAACTTCTCACTTCAAAGACTGTGGCGTCTCACACATGGATGAGTCAGCAAATTATAAAAGGTGGGTGCAAGCTGTGTTTTTGAACTTAGGACTCAGTTGTCTCCAGTATTTTACCTTTCAGGCTCTTTGTATCGGCCATATCCGCAACTATTTACAGCTAAGTATGGCTCCGCTTCCCTGTATGGGTCACAGTCGCTTGACTACATTTACCTTTACAGAATACTCTCATTAAGGTCAGTGTTCTGGTTCAGGCAATACTCCTAATAAAGTGTTTACATGCGCAGCAGCAATGTGAATATTCCTGTTCACATGTGAGTCAGCATATTCTGGATAAACCAGCGACACACACTAATAACCGGAGCGGAACTGCAACATAACACAAGCTCTTTTCCAGCAACTACTCCCATCCCATCGAAGGAAAATGAGCACTCTTTCTCTTGCGTTGTATTGCATTGGAGTGCATAGAGGACGAGAATGGGAGGAAATGGCAGGGCATGCGTCACAAACTGCCAGCAACCGCCGAAAAATGAAAACTCCAGTAGGATTATTTAGTGCAACTAGCCTGTGTGTATGTTTACCAAAATGATAAGAGGAGAAGGCCAATCAATTCTTCTGGGTATGAGAAGAGAAGACAAAACAAAACAAGGGTGAATAGTAGTTTGCTAATATGGTTGGAAAAAAGATTCATCCTCCAAATCGACGTCTGTTTCTGATGGCGGCAGCAGCTGATCACAGTTGATCAGCTCTCAGTCTCTTCACAAGCTGGAAAGATGTTTGATGGATCTTCTAGGACGGTTCAACTTGCACATAAAAAACATGAATGGAAGTTAACAATTTGAAAGAAGTCTTGAAATGTGGCATAAAAGATTTTTAGGCTTGAAGGAGTTGGAAAAGTTGCAAAGAGTGCGATGGAAAGAGATTATGTGGATAAAGGATGACTGTTCACGTGGCCGTAATGATATGACACAGGACAGTAAACAGGTGTTTCCAGTGAAATTAAGGTTCCACCCATTCAAGGTTGAACAGTGTCAGATTGTTACGTGTGAATGCCGGCTTACTGAAAAGGCTCAGCAAAGTTAAGTGGAACCAAACCTGAACTGGTTTCCATAACTAAAGGTGTGTTTTCCTGTGTTCTTAATGTACGTTTGGCTGCTGTGAAAACGTTTTACTTGGCGCTACTTACTACAGTACAGACAAACACAGTATATAACACATACTGCACACTGCTTTGCAAGATGCTCTCGCAGTACGACCGGTCTGGCCCGGCGGTGTGTAGGCAGGGCAGCGTTTTACCTGATTAACTGTGAGATGGACGATGCCTCAACACTCCCTCCATTATACAAAAATGAGGCCAAACTACAAGTGCTGCCGTTGTCCCTTGGTGACGTCAATAGGAAAAATCTGCGCTTTAGCACCGGGGAAGCTGAGCCACAGTCCCGCCCACCCAATCGCAAGCTCATGTCGGCCATCTTTATATACAGTCCATGCTGATGATGGGTACTTGGAAGGATGGGTCGGGTTTAGGGCTGAATGAATAATTGCATTAGCAATAAGAGCACGATCTGATAAAAAGAGATTTTCTAACCATATATACGTAAATAAAGAGCGAAATATATTAGAAGTTAATTAAAAAAAAATAGATTACATTGACAAATAGTTCAGCAGTAGAAAGGTTGAGTTTACACCACTGGATTGCTCATTAAATTCAACAAACACTATGACTAAAATGAGATGTTTGCAAGCTTAAAACAGATTTTTGATAATAACAATTATGACAAAATGTGTGTTTTTGTTAACAAGACTGGACTAAACTGTTAGCGTTGGGCATTGATCGAGTCCTGATGTTAACTAGTAAAGACAAAACAGCAGCATCAAACAGATAAAAGAGTCTCAGCTGGAGATAAATGGGTATTACACGAAGAGAAGTGTTGATACAACCTGTTGCCCTGATTGAAATTTCTTTTAGTCAAAAGACACTTTGACTAAAAGTAATGAATGTTATGACTTCTTCTCGAGCACAACTGAGCTTGGAAGAATAAAAAATAATTAACTAGTAAGCATTTTTGTCTTTAGACAAAAGCTAAATTTAAAATAGCTGCCAGAGAAAACACTCTAAAATTCAATAGGATGAAAATATCATAGGGGAGTGATGTCATATAAAGCTCACAGCAGCGTTGTTTATTAATGAGAGTTGGTGACAGTGTGTGTACTGCCTCCATTTTAAGTTTATGAATTAATTAAATGATTAATTGTTAAGTTGACCAATGTGAGGTCATAGGAACTAGATTTCATTTGACTGAAAGGTTCCGTTTATGACTTTTTAGTGCCAAACATTAGGCAAAATGGGACAAAACTTTAAGTTTTTAAACTTTTGGGGATTAAGAGCTGATTCATCTGACATTCATCTGTGCTTCATGACATGCAAATCAGGAGTAAGACATAGACACACAAACACAATTAAACACACAGCCGGCTGTGTGTCACCAGTGTTTTTACCTTTAAAGGCATTTGTGGCCGGTACGTCAGTTTCCTGCATACTGCTCCTTCACCGCGCTCTGCCGGCTGCTGCCGATGGATGCCAAACGACGAACGTTAACCGGTCCGGGCTGCCGCCGCTGGGGGGTGGGAGGGTGGCCGGGAGGAAGGAGCGGCACCTGCCAGACTCGCTGACATCTTTCTTCATCAACAGCTCATGCGCGGGAACGAGAGGCTGCAGCCCTGCTGACTGTGAACGGGGGACGTGTTAGTTGTCTCCTGACAGAAGTGCTGCTGCTGAGTAGACAGGACTCCGGGAATGTGGAGATGGAAAAGACATGGATGGAGGTTTTGGAAGCTGTTGTGCACTGATCCCTATCCTCCTAGCAGACGGACAACAGCCATGGCCGCTACCCCAAACTGTTGGCTGTCAACCTGCAGACGAGCATCTCAGCCTCTCCTCTGCCCTTAGCTAAGATCTCAGTCCATCAGGTCTGTCTTTTAAACCGAGCTCTCATCAACATGGCGTCTCCTCCGATTA
>KV751394.1:2077940-2102332 GCA_001698575.1 Mola mola
ACTGTCTGTACAAGGACACCTTGGGTTGTTTCTTAAGAGAGGGAAACGTCACCTGATCCTTTCAAAGCTGTTTTGATTTTTCAACTGTAAAAGACAGAGAGGGAGACAAGCCGTGTAACTGAAAAGAAATAATAATTAAATAAAATTGACAAAACACTACGGAAATAAATAGATAAAATGATATTGTCATTGGAGAAGGTATAAAGATGAAAAAAGATAAGCCTCTTTCTTCACACTTACAAAAAGTGTGAGGAAAAACTTGTGTTGTTTGGCAGTTTTGTAAAACAAAAGTTAAACTTTTATGAATTTATTTTCTCTCTTTACCGGGTGACTGTCTGAAGCACACGATCCAAATAAACATCCTACATTTCTGTGTAGAGGAAAATTTACACCAATCCTACCTGCTGCATGAGATATCTTTAAAACGCTCCTTGATATCTCCCTGAGCTGTCATCAGTGCCGCCACCCACCTGTCTGAGGTAAAGCCTGTGTTGTTTTTTTGATTAAATATGCATACTAATGCACCAATTTGCCACACAAAGTGCAGAAATGATTAACAATGTGAGAGGCGAGACAAAAGCAAACAAAAGGTGGCAGACGTCATTCATCACTTCCTCGTCTGATCTGGCTGCCAGTCGCGCGTGACGAACCCGGCACGCCTAATCTGGCATCAGCTCCAGTGTGGGAGCCGGACGCACTGACAGGATGAGGGCAGCGGCGGTGACACACCGACAGACACGGAGCTGACGTCAGGAACGGGGACGCTTTAAAAGTGCTGCTGTAAATCTGACAGGTGGCTGTTCCAATCCAGATGAACAGCCACAACAACGAAGATGAGAGAAAAGGTAGAAGACACAAGACGATTAGAAAAATGAACACCTGGCACTCATATGCCTCGGCGAGACGTATGAATGGGACGGCGAAAGATTAGTGGCGGGTCAGGAAGGAGGGCTGGGTGGTTTTTGTGGTTGTCTGATTGGTAGAAATCTTTTTTTCAAAGGTTTAGGCTCACGTTTTGTAATAAACTCTGGATTACAGAGCTGGGGGTCAAATTGTAAAAGACAGTGAATAGTGTCACATGACTGTTGGAAGAGGAAGGAAAGAGCACTGAGTTATATAAGGTACGGATCAGCAAAACATTTGACTGAATTTAAAACACAAAAGCCTGTTTGTGAAAGTAGAGACTCCCCCTTTCAATTCCCACTGTACTGTCACCTTACAATATGTAAGCGTGCAGTGACCGTTGACCTCCACAATTCAACAAATTCCAAAGTCCAAATGCAGGTTTGTGCCAAATTTGACAAAAATCCCTCAATGCACTCTTCAGCTTTCAGCACACAGTGACTGCAACCTTTGACCTCCAAAGGTCAAGATATACTGATCATAGCCAATTGTAAACACAAGGGTGACAACACTAACCTTGACCTTTGGCCTATGAGCTCCAAAATTTAGTCAGTTCACCCTTGATTCAGAGTGGACATTTGTGCAAAATTTGAAGAAAACCCCTCAAAGTGTTCTTTAGATGTCTCGTTCACAAGAACGACCTGGATGGACAGATGGACTTTGCGACTCTGGCCCGACGCGGAGGAACAAGAATTTAAAATACACACACAGGAAGAGATGAGGGGAGATAAAGAAATAAGCATACTGTGAAACACAGAAATATGTGCGTTTTTTGTGTGCTATGAAGAACTGCAGATGTGCTTATAGGCAATAAAATCTGACAATTCATTCTGACAGTCTGCTCAACACAAAGACTAGAGAACCAGGAGAGCCATCGGGCCAAATTAGCCTACACATCCATACAGAGACAACTGATGAAAAGCTTTTCCTCGAGGCCTCTCCGAGGATTTGCTTCAAATGCCTCCTGATGTGTCGTTTAATGGCCCGGCTGATCGAAGACTGTGGGATGATTTAAAGGGAGAAGTCCAAAGATTGTCTGCCGACGAAAACAATGGACTCGCACACATGATGTTGTTTCAGTCAGTCAAACAATAGAGTAAAGTGGACTTTCAGTGACGAGCTGCAGAGCGCCGGGTTACCATAGCATACCGTACCTGGCAGCTATAGCAACACTACAAGATATTTATTGTAATCTGTGTACTTAGTTTAAAAGACAAAGTGAGGCTAAATAGAAAGACATTTGCACAAAGCGGATTGCGGAGTTTCCAATCATCGCTGCAATTAATATTTGCCATAAAAAGGAAGAGAATAATTAACTGAGATTGAAGTGAGGGAAATTAACAACCATTTCGCAACCAGTTCACCTCTTACTTCACACCCAGACACAAGGAGATCATCACAGGTGCATCACAGGTGTGTGTGGGTCACAGTCTCATTGGATTTACTGCGAGACGAATGAAAAAGCTGAAGCATCAAGCGGCTCAATAATTCAATAGCGTTGAGAGAACAGGTTGCAGGTTTAAAAAATCCATTATTTACGTAGTCAATAACATTATGATTATTTGTTATTATGTTGAGTAATGCAGTTGCACGGTGGGTTCAGGTCTGCGTCTGTCGGAGCCAAAGTTGCACTAACGCCTGACTTCATCACCATCAGCTGAATTCACAAATTTTACTAATGATTAGAACAATGGACAAATGTTGGCCGGATCAGCAGCATCAGGTAAAGTTTAACTATAGAGGCTTAATTAGCTTCTGCCTCTCTAATTATAACCTTACTGTAAATATTTGGTATGTGCCCGACCAAGACTTTACATAGTGGAATCTAATTGGTCAAGTCTTGCTCATCATCAACTGATAATCGAGTTATTTATTTATCTATTTGCTCATTGAGCCACATTTTAATTTGAGATATTGGCTTCCATTTCTTTCTTTCTTTCAGTACCCCCGTACAGCCAAGAATGGAATTTCCCAGTTTTGTGACGATTCGACCGTCAGTTTGACTGTCCAATCAGGATCTCTGTATCAAATCATCAAAAATTCAACTATTCTGGGCCACCCCTAGTATACCCTGTGAGATTCATTTTACAGAGGACACATTGAGATTCAAATAGACACATCTTTTAGGCTCAGTTCATCGTCTCTCACGGGGGTTTCTTCTGCAAGAGAGGCGGTTTAAACGGTTTAATCTGTGAATCTTTAGGAGACTGTGAAACTGTGGACAAACGGCTGGACGCTGATGGCAGACTGGGCTCCTCTCAGCGTGCAGAGATGCTAGGTGTGTTGACTCTCTGTGAAGCGCCACAGAGCAGATGGGTCGGTAAACATGAACATACTGTGTGCAGTTTGCAGCCTTTCACGTGATATCTGGCCACTGAATTTTGAATATTCTTCAAACAGCACACTGTGCCAAGGGAAGAAATGATTAAAGAAGTTCTCTTTTTTATGTCTTAAAGGGATTTAATAGTTACTCTGACAGTTTATACATGCATGGAATGTGATTAAAGTCATTTTTAAATTGACTGCTCAATTTTCTTGTGCTCTATTCTAAATTTACTTCTACACAGTACACAATCAAGTCAAGGCTGTTTTAACTGTACAAACTGAGAGGAATTGCATCCGTAACAAAAAGAAGCCAAAAAACAGCAAAGAAAGTTGCAAAATATATATAATAAATGTTCAACTTTTGCATTTTCATTGACTTTTATGCATGTTTGGGAACAAATTAGCTAAAGAATGAAACAGTTTACACCCATGTATGTCAATTCTCTCTGGAAAAGTGTCCAAAAAATGTGTTTGACCTTTCAGTGACCTTGAAAGCCCTAAAGTTAATAATTTTTAGTCAGTGCCATCAGTTACAAAAATGACACCAGTTGGACCTCTCTATTTAAATTCTGCCTGGAGTTATGGCCAAATCAGCTGTAGGATGGCCGTGGATAATTCTATGAAAACCCATCCCTAACTTTGTGACCTATCCTGTTAACAAATAAACAAACAAACCTTTTTGGTGGACATACTGATAATAATGTGACAAAAATGTGCTAAATTTGCAGCATTTATAATTTACAACATTCCAAAATGAAGAGAATAAAAATTAAGGCCAGATGGAGTGGAACAACTATCTTTTTTTGTCTGAAAACAAAATAAAACTAATTAAAAGAAAATAAAAAACTGAAGATGAAAATAAAACATCATAACATAGGCAAACAGAAATGTCCGCCTCCCCTGAGAGAGCTCTAGTTGACTGTCTGGAAGGAAATGAGTTCAGTCCAAACAGACAAGAGGCTGATGAGAGACTGCATAGACAGGCTAATAATTGGCTAGCTCTCCATAGCATCGCTGTGGTGTTTGGCGAAATAATGAATTCTGGAATCTTGTCTTTGAATATTTATTATTCAACATTCCTGTTTTTCCAATCCATAACTATTGCCCAATAAGGAATGCAACAACAGTTCAGTTATCAGCAGTCAAATAATTATTTGTGCACCGCTGTCTCACTGAAAGTTGTCAGTTACCCAAAACACAAAGGTTGCATCTACTGGCCATATTTGTTGCCTTCCTTTAAAATAACCAACATAATTTCTGGTGCTGACTAGCAGGGCAGTAACATCTAGTGGAGCAGTTGATTGATCGCACATCCAAGTCCAGAGCATAAGTTTCGTATGAATTGTCTGAGGAGGGGGTGTAACTGGAGGTTGAGACCAGTGAAATATCAGCACTTACAACATTACTACTGTGTACTGTGTACTGTGTACCATGTACTTATCTGTTTTCCCTTTAGTGTACAAGGTGAGTAAAATGCACCCTGGTCCCCTGAGTAGGGCTGGGTAGGTTCCTACAAGCTTAAACCTGTTTCATTCTATCAACCAGACTGGACCGGCATTTGTCAGATGAAGCTGGAGAGAGTTAGCAGCATGCAACTAGTTAGCAGGAGCCAAGGTCTAGCCACTTAGATGAACGCTGTGAGGTGCTGCTTCTCTGCTTTCATCAGTAACAAGTCAGTGCAGGTTAAAATGTCTATTCTTATGTTACTTTACAAGGAAGCCCAAGTTTGGTCCATTCTGATTACCCCGTTAAAGTTACTGCATTACACTGTTAAACAAATCAACACCATGTAGGTGAACTGCGATATTACAGCCCTCTAATATTTTGCTGTAAAGCAATTGCAGGACCACTTTGTGGTAAACTCATCGATTTGCCAGATTCCAAAGTGCCCCAAGGACTGCCATCCTTTCTCAGGTTATTTTAGGCTATTCTGTTTATCCCTTTAAACTTCAGTCTAAGAAAAATTAAGTTGAACAATTGTAAAAATTTAATGTGTCAAACTGTGTGCGTTTCATTCATTGACTATTATGAAACACCTAAATCCTTTGTGACCTTTTTTTTTGTAAATAACTGCCCTTTGGCTCAAAATTAAACTGATTTAGACATTTTGATACCGACCCAACCTCCCCTGCCCTAACCCTTCCTCCTTTCAGGACAACACGTTCTCACAACCCTGGTGCTTTGTGGTGAACCAACCTGCATTTGTATCAGTTTAAGCAGAACAAAAGCTCCATCCACTGAGCAACCATCACCCTCCATCAATAGAGGGCAATGTTTTTTTCGATGCACAAAGCAGGCAGAAGTAAACTCAACAGTGGCACAAAAGGTTCCACAGTTATCTGCAAGCTTTCCTTCTGTTGATTCAGACATAAATCAAGCAGTAGCAACTGTTGATAATGAAGATGTAGGAGAAAATTACGTACAAGACGAATGCGATGAAAAGTATTTATAATGTTACGGCTTAGAAAATGACACTGCTGCTTGATACCACGACCGCACCACGCCACCCTAACATTGCAGACAGAATATGAACAGAGACCAGGGCAGAGGGGTCAGCCCTAATGGCTCATTCCAGTCAGCTCTAAAAGGACATTAGAGATGACAGTCCACATGAAGCATCTTGTTATGACTCCTTAATCTCTCTCTCTCCTCCCGTCTCTGAGCAGTCCTAAAAATGCACCGAGACAAGACGCTGACTAAGGAAGTGAGTGTGATAATAACGCAGTTCAAGCAACGCAACTCCGAGTCATTTCAGGGATTCCCAGACGCTACGCTCTGATCTCATGTTGCAGTAATCAGCCAAGGTCACTGGTACTATACATTAGCAAAAAAATGTTTTTTTTCCTCACACTCTGAAGACCAACATCATTAAACACATCAAACATAGGACCACTTTTGACCACATGTTGACATGAGCCCTGCGCCATGAGGGTGGGGCACAGTTTAATATCTTCACAGGCTAAAGAAAAAGCAGAAATACAGCAATCTTTTATATACCACCTTCGTTTCCACCCATTGCAGACTGCAACATGTCATCAGTCTCCCCCATCTACATTTGCCAGCATATCTCCAGAAAGAATCCAGGGGCAGCCAGTGATGGAAATCCTCATAACCATGTTACGAAACAAAAATAACAATAAAGGAGCTAAATTTAATCATTTTTTTAACTTGGTCTTTAAAGAAAAAAAAAAAAAAGAGATTGTCATCCATCCATTCAAATGGAAATGAATCAACGCACATATGAAACAGCAGGGGCTGACAACGTAATATACTGTGGTTTTATACGCACGTAGCAGCGATCAAATGGTACAAAACATTAGCAAACATGGCAGCGTCAAATAAAGCCATACAACTCAAGGAGTCCCCATCATTGGTAAAGTTGGAGGTATGGCAGCTTTTTTGGCCTCACAAAGACTGAGAATGAAGGCAGTGAAATGAGAATCGACAAGACAAAAACAGTGAGCAAGAAGGATCAACAAGCATGATGCAGCAAGTTAAACTGCACCACAGCGAGAAGCTCCAGTCAGCTCCATGTGAGCGACAAAAACGAGCGGAAACATGGGAAGTGGGCTGAGCTGAAAGCGTCTCATCTCAAGAAAATAGCAATAAAAGATCTCCCTTGAGGGACCTCTGGTGACGAACCAGCAGAGCCCATCAGTCAGATTGCCGTAGAAATGAATAAGTACAAAGCTGAAAAATTAATTTTCTTCAAAAGCTGTCCACTCAAGTGGTGGAGAGACAATGCCAGGCTGTACCCACTGCTCTCCACACCAGCCACCTCTGTCTGTGTGAAGGCTGTTTCCTTCAGCAGGGGACATTGTGAATGTGAAAAGATCTCAGCTTCCACTGGAAAACATGGACATGATGTTCCTTAAAAACATGTAAAAGAACAAAATCAGGCTAGGAAGGAGAACAGCCTTTATTCATTTGAAGATTTTTTTAAATTTTGTTATTCGGTCAATGACTTGGTGTTTTTGTTTGTTTAAAAATTTCATTTTAGTTTTGCTATTTATTCCCATTGAACATCAAAGATATTTCAGTTTCACAAAGAAACTTGCGGCGTTCCTTTGCTTTGATTGGACCGGTCTCAGAGGTACAGAGGATTTTTAATTTGTAGCTTTGTCCTAGGCAGCAGGGGACGTTGTGCAAGCCTGAAAATGTTTTTAATACAGAACATATTTCTTATTTTGTCATTTTATAAAAACAAATTGGCATTGTTTGGCAGTTTGGTAAGTTTCATACCCTCCTTCATTACCATTTTCTTCAATCTGATAATAAAAAAGGTGAGAATTTGTTGTATTTTGCTCTTTTTGTCTGAAAAATAATACAACAAATTTGTTTTCATTTTATCATTTTGATAAAAAAAAATAGTGAGTTTAGTGAACCGTTACAGCCCTACCACCAGGTATAAAACTCTCCCCACAAAACTGACAGTTTCAAAGAGCGTGAACCTCGGCGAACACAGTGAAATACATTATCTGTCTCTGCTAACATGTTTCTTCCCTGAACGAGGAGAGAGGTGCCACCTGCAGACACCATAACAAGCTCCGTTAGCATGTCAGGATCAAATCCTCCAGTCAGACTCCAAAGATATCACCAAAATAAACATATTAGCACCATAGAACACCAGTGTGCAGAGTTCATTGGGCCTCATTTTTCAAACAATATTCACCATCTGATCTGTCGCTCTCGTCCTGGCGTGACAGTACAGTTTTCTGACTGCAGACGGTGACTGTTGAACATCAGCGACCTGACGGGCCGCAGTTCACTGTTGTCTTCATAATTACACAGCTGACAGCTGGACAACCTGTCTGTCTGTGGTGACGAACACATTACATAAGTGCTGATTCCTTGTCATGCATTCAAAGCCGCGCCGGTACTTGTGTGTGTGTGTGTGTGTGTGTGTGTGTGTGTCAACTAGGCCAGTACATCCCCAGGCTTTATTCAGCACAGTAGTCTAATCTAATCTCTCTGGCTAATTGTACAGACTTGCCTTAACCTGATTCTCTGCTCCCGTCTGTCAGTCTGACTGCTGCTTCTTTGTCTCTCTTCCCAGTCCAAACCCACCGTGACGTCACACATGTGCTTGTGGAATTTGAAGCCTCGAGTTTGGAATTACACCCGTTGCCATCATGTTTCTCCATTCATCTCTTTCGTGTTCCAGAAGTGAACATATTTGGATGAGAAGTGAAAGGGATCCTGATTCGATCTGACTGAGAACACGAGACATGCCACGGTCATTTACCCTCTGTTTTACTCGGAGTTTACAAAATAAGCATCCCGCTGTGTTGAAGAAGATCTGAAATGAGCGACTGAGACCACGACCTTATTAGGAAACTGTTTACTGAGCTAATGAATCATAAAATTTCAGTCATTTCCTCACTCACTTATGTGGTATAGGACTTCTTTTTGATGGAGTCGACCTCTGCTGGCCATTGGGAAGAATGCAGGTTTAATGCACTCATGCAGTGACTTGACTTGGGAGGGTCCAGTCATATTTTACTTTATCTGGAAGTTTCATGTCCGGAAACAGGTTAGTATGTAAGTTCTAATAACCAAAGACCAAAGCCAGTGATGCAAAGTGAACGTTAATAACTAAGTTAAATGATTAGAAAAGAGTTTTGACTTTTGTTGTGAATTGGCTATAAATAAACAAATTGACTCAATAATCGATTTAAAGTGATTGCCAAGCTGAAGCTAATGAGCCTAGCTTGCTGCTGTTAGGCCTGTTCATCTTTTATTGGTTCAGACAACTGACATTAAAAAAAAGATGGATGACGCATTGCCACTTCCTACCTCTGTGCAAAAACTAAGCCACATACGCTGCCACCTTGCGCTAGTGATGTCATTTGGAGTCTGCATAGTACGAACTGGGAAGCAGCGTTGGGGTATTGAGTTCCCGCCCAATCACAAGCACAGCTCTGCTGTCACTCATGACATTTCACCCCTTTCTCCAAACTGATGCGAAAAACATGGGGGTGACAAAAATTGACAGCTTTTTATAATCAATCTTTGAAGGACGACTTTGAGTTTTCAGTTTGACCCAAGTGCTACCTGAAAAAATGGAGGAGGAGGGGTTTATTATGTATACTATAGCCAGCCACCGGGGGGCGAACTTTTTGGGCTACATCTTATATACAGTCTATGGTTGAGACGTGACGGGAGAAGACCAGACAAAAGTGACGTAAATGAGTCACCTGTTAACATCCGGATTTCCCAATGGTTCGACTTACAACACGGAGTTAACTGGAAACGAGAAGAAACAGGAAGTGCTCGACAACAACGGCTAACAATAACAACTTCCCCCACCTGGTCATGCTTGTGTGTTCAAATTGAGGTGATATTATTAGCTATTTTCCCTGCTCTTCTACACAGATATTGGCAATCTACATAGTGTACGGAGAAAAGACGACAATAATGGGAAGCAAGATGAGGTCCCACATTGTCGTTTGGCCCGAGGCTCAGTCAGAATGTATCACACTACTATCACAACCTCCAGGATGACTCATTCGCAGTCCTATTACCTTCTCAGGAGCACAGAAAAGGTTTACCACCTGGCAAGCATCACATCATAGTGTATGTGCACACACACGCACACATGCAGGGTATATGTATATCCAAAGATATAATCAACGCTCAACCAGTCCCAGCCAGTTCATGTCAATAGCAACGGTTCAAAGATGTGTTCTTAGCAATAATGTGCAGCTCCTCTGTAAATTTCCCACAGTGATCCCATAGCTCGGGGCTAGTGGATCGCCCCGTGTAACTCTACCATTTTACACTGTTGTTTTAGGGTTTGTTCTGTTTTATGGTGGTGGCACAGACGCCGGAGAGGGCAGAAAGTGAGAGGGGAACGTGTGTTTGTTTGAACACGGGAGGAACAAAGTATCTGCATGACAGAATTACAATATTGTGCCAACGTTTTATGTCTTTATAGAACCGGAGATCACTTTGGTGATCATATTCATCATCTTATACAATCAAAACATCCCAGCTGTGATGGGCTGTAATAACAGCATCACAATGTTGCCTTGCTTGTGCATGTGGATGGTTTATGGTTTAAGCACCGTACTGCCATCAGCCTGTGGTAATATAGACAGTCTCTGCTCCTGGAAGAAATGGATATTTAAATGTTGGGTTGGCCACAGAAAATGTTCTGATTCATAAGTGGGTGAGATCAGGAACGGCTGATTTACTCTATAAATTGTCAAAAATATTGTGTAAAATGGTCTTCACATTCTTTGACATTGAGGTGACATCTTCAAATTGCTTCTTTTCTTCATCCATCCGTCAAGAAAAACAGCAAATCCTGACACTTAAGAAATTGGAACCAACAAAAGTTTAACATTTATGCTCAAAACAAGACTGAAATAATCGTTCAATCATCATAATAGCTGTCGATTAATTTGTTTTCTGTTGACTCGAATCGTTGCAGCTCTAGAGAACAGTATAGCAAGGCAGAAGGTGAATTACCTTTTATGAGAATAGTAAGTTTAAAAAGTACGTCAATGTCATTATATACCTGGCAAATAATAATAATAATATTATTATTATTATTAACAAAAATATTGATTCATTAGCTCTCAGGTTCTGTTCAGGTTCTGATGTTTGCATTGACCAGTTTGGACTTAAGATGTACTTCAGATATGAGGTGTTTACATGTCTCAGTAGCCTTGTTTATCATTGACAGGATACTCAAAAATCTGATCATATGACACCAGCCTCGTCTTCCCTTTGTGAAGTGCAAACCAACTACTAAACATCAAATCCAAAGCTAACTTCTAAAGCGTTTAGTTCTGTCGGAACGATCACATAAACATCCTTCTGCAGCACAGCAGGCAGGTGTGGAACCAGGAATCTAAGAACCTGAATAATTAACATTTTTAAACAGTCACATGTATTTACTCACTTGTCATTTTCCTTCATTAACTTTCAAATGCATTTAGATGTTGTTGCTTGTTCTCGTCAGTCCAATTTAAGCAATCTTCGCCTGTGCGTGGTCCTTTTGATATGGATATTTCAGTGGAGGGGCTATTATTTTTATTAGCGCTACACAATAACTTTGTTATCCCTCATACCTGTGAGATAAACTGAGATGGTAACAAGCAGCTATGAAGGAAACAAATCAGCGGCAATGGTTGAATAAAGGCAGTAAATTCCACCTCAATGTGAGGAACCAGCAGGAAGCTGCTTTGTGCAGTCTGCCTGGTTGATAAAAGGGAATAAAAACATCTCCCCTTGTGTCCGTGTCAGGCCGCTGCAGAGGAGGGGAGAACAAGAGGACACAGGGAAACACCTCACTGCCGGACACATTTACAGATTCGCGGGAGTCCGCGACCTTTTTGCCATACATAATGCATGCACATTTGCACACATGTATAGACGCGTATATCCTCAATGAGGCGCGCACAGGGGTTTGCAGCAGTAAGCTATTTATACAAACAAGCCAATCCAGCTCAGACAGGGTGAACTGCAGAGACATAAAAGATGAGGCTGCGGAGACAGGATGGGATAAACACTAACAACAGAATAGAGAGAGCCTGCTGAAAATCTCATTAACTGCAAATTGAAAAACAGACTAAAAATGTCTTCCAGAGCCCCGCGCCGCTATTTCATCTCCTCCGCAACTTTCACGAGTCGATACGCCCCCACTCTCTTCGTCTGTCTCGCACACAAACATATTTCCTTTGTGAGTGGTTACATGTGTGTGTTCTTCTTGGGGTTTTATCCTCCTTCAGTTTTTCACCTTTGAAGTGCAGATGTTTATTACACAGGCAGGTCATTTTTGCTAGTTGCGCTCCCAGGAGTGCAGCACAAAACTCTGCACACTGCTTGTGCACGGTCTCAGCGGGCCCCCTTCCTCTCCTAATGCATCCATTCTAGTGCATCAACAAACAGAAACGTGCATCTGTAGTGCTTATTAGGATAATCAACAATAAACTTTTCTGTCAAAGCTACACGCACGTACTTCACTAATACCTAATTCTGCATGCCCGCACTCTACAACTGCCAGGCCATTAACAGTTTTCCCTCAGGAACCTCCAAATTACTGCTTATGGACACTAAGGAAGATGTACAATATTCATGATCTTAATATGCTTTGCTCAGTATGAGCTGTATAAAGTTGTACTAACACAAGAATAAGAGAGGTCTTGCTCATAACTAATTCACTAGCAGTTTCAGTTGGGTTATTAAGTAGAAAAATACTAATGAATAAGTCATGAGCAACACCACATTTTAGAATGGGGAACAAACTATAAATAACAAAGACTTAATTTAGAGTGCTTTGGACATTATTAACACTTGAAACAAGAAAGTCCCATAGGTGAAGAATCCTCTAAAAAATTTAGATCCAGACATATCGTGGAGACCAATGTTGTATAAAAAGTCAGACGGTAGACAAAGGTATTGGTAAAGGCTTTATAATGAACAACAATGAGCATTCAAGTGTGATGAATATATAGTTAACGGGGTGGATAATCATATTACACCGTTTACGTTTAAGAACTGACAGCCACGCTTACATCTCTGCACAAACACTGTATAGAGCGAAAAGTCCTCATAGTCATTGTCTACTGCTTGTCACTGTACTTCTGTGATGTCATGGAAATTAAGAGGGATGTCAATAAGCGCTGGGAGACAGCTGAAAACCAATAAAAATATGTGACAGTACCCATGGAGTTCAGGTCATTTGAGATGTTACATGAATCATGACACACATTTTAAACATAGCTGACGCGATATACTGTGGCCTCACTTTGCATGCATGTAGCAACAAACAAGTTGTAAAACAGAGGTAGCAAACATGCCGGTGGCCAGTGATGATGACAAACAAGACAAAAACTGCAAATGTTGCATGAAGGTACTGACCTACACAAAGAGCACAAAAGACATGACGCAGCATGTAAAGAGGCACAACAGCAAGAAGCTCTGGTCTCAGCTTTTGTCTCTTTTGTCTCATAAAAGGACATTTATTTATATAGATTTTTTTTCATCTTATTTTGCTTAAAAAAATTTTGAAACACAGAAATGAATCTTTACACCCCTAGAAGTTTAAAGTCGGTGGCTTTCTGACTCAATTTGAGCATGTCATCACACTCTATCGTGTCGGACGTTGTTTCTTTTTAGGTCGTTTCAAGAACAATTGAATGTAGCATTAATGATCTAGTTTCTCTCAGATTATTTTAACTTCTGATCTTTTCAGTTCAGCCTTATCGTACTTTTTCTGAAGTCATGCTTTCGTGGGAGTCCACTTGGAGCCTCGAGCAATCGGCGTCAGAACAATTATGACATTTGAAAAACAAACTTCGTCTCCACTGCGGTTGAATGTTTGATGATGCAAATAACCACACATATTGTCTGGACAACTCCTCCGCTCAGCCCTGCGGGGCGAGTACATCGAAGACATTAGCCGTCAGTGGCCGATGATGGCCCTCGTAAAGCTCGGAGAATGAGCACGTGTCAGAGATTGAGCCGCACAGGTAAGTCAGCGGACAGTCGCTGTGAAAGTCCGTCAGGGGAAGATCTGTCAATCAGGCCCCTTCCTGTCCAGGTCTCCGAGGCGACCTGCTCTCCCTCCCTCATCCATCTGCTCTCCAACACCTCGACACACACATTATCATTTTCACTCGGTGTCAAAAACTGACCACGAATTTGACTTCTGTTTCACTCGCAGTCTGCTTTTCTTTCTCCGTCTCTGTCTGGCTCCATCTGGGAGCAGCTTTAGTATTCACAACCGCAGTTACTCATTTGACTTTTCCTCTCTCACTCTGTTAACTTCCCCCCTCTCTCTCTCTGTCTCTCCCTGTGTCTCTCTCCCTTGCTGATGTAGTCCAGATGAGTCACTGCAGCTTTTGCCACCCTGCAGATGATTTATCTGCCCACAAGAAAGAAGGGAAGGGAATGACGGAGCTCCGTGTGTGTAAGTATTGAGGAAAGAAAGATGAAGGGAACATGGGGGGGTGGAAGGTGAGGGGAGACCGGGGGGAGGCAGAACACCTGCTGGCAATGTACCCTTTCAAACAGAGGAAAACAGAGGCTGTTAAAAAAAAAAGTGCTCCCGACAAAGATTTAAAGCATCAAAGAACCCCCTGATGTTTCAATAAATTAAACATTTTCCAGAGGAAGGTTCTAAACACAAATCAGATTTTAGTTTTTTCTCCATTCTGATTTTTTTCTCCATTTTCCCATGTACCCAGCACCTATGGCAAGGTTTTGTCTGCCTTTTCGTCACTTTAACAGAGGAAGTGTCATTAACTTTGAATGAAGTGCCACGCATCAAACACCTGCCGCCGTTACATGTTTCCAACACCGGCTGGGCTGAAGAGTAGTGAGGAGGAAAAGCAAAGGAAAGAGGGAAGATGGGGCAAAAAAGGGAGAGTGAAGGTAAAGAAAGAAAATCAGAGCTGATGCAGCAAGTGCATGAAGGAGGAAAGGATGGAGAGGCAGATGATGGACGGAGGGAGAGTTGGACGTCAGGAAGGACGGAGAGTGCGATGAAGGGATGCAGGGGAGGAGAGGATGCCGAGAGAAGCAGCCAGGAGGGAATTTCTTGCAATTATTACACTTGATGGACTCACTGAAGCTGCACTTCATAGATGCTGTCTGGCTCCTTTTTGTGTGGAGGAGCGTGTGTGAGAACCTGGAACCTATCGTATAGATGCAGGCAGCGCACACACACAGCCTGATTGAGCATTAGTCTGTGTTTTCTTTAGTGCGTTCACATTTGCGAGCGCCGAAGACACTGGCGAGCGGGGGAGGAGGGGGGCTGGGTGAGGGGAAACGGGAAAAGCAGTCTGAGTATCTCTGTCATTTTCTGTCTGGCTGCCTGTTAGAACAGCAAGTCCTTTCGACGTTAATGCGTTTATGTCTGCTATTTCCTTTCTTTTCAACTCATTTTTTCCACAGACAAATGAAAATCACACGTCAGGCTGCAGCCCCGCTGCTATGGCAGCCGTCTGTCAGTCACCATCTCTCACCACGCTACCTGTTTTTCACTAAATGAGTCCGTCTCTGTGATATTCTGGGATGGAGCTCTATGACTGGAAGGTCATACTGGGGCCACTGCTGTTATCCCACCAAGGTTAAGACGTTTAGTGAACCCCCCCCAACTCGCAATTCTCTACCTACCTCCACCAACAAGGTTATTTCTATGCTGATGTTTGTATTGTGTTTTGAAGTTTATTTTGCTTTAACCCATGTCTGCTTGTTGGTAAGTAGGTTGGTTTGTTAGCAGAAATTACACAAACACTACTACACTAATTTTAACAAAATTTTCACCACGGTTGTGAAAAAACATGTTTTTTATTTCGCCATAACTGCAGACAGAATTGAAACAGAGAGGTGCAACTGGTGTCATTTTGTAGCTGACAGCACTGGGTACCGATGATTAACTTTGGGGTCAAACACATTTTTTGGACATATCTCCAGAAGATATTGACATACAGAGGTATAACTGGTGTTGCATATAAATTAGGTTTGTATCTTGTATACATCATATCTACCCCAAAATAAGTCGTATACCATGATTTCTTGGGAGAAACAATCCGTCATTCAGCACCCTTCAATGGCCAGAATGGAATGATTATTTCATGACTGCATTTTGTGACAGTGTGATGGTAAAATTGGCCGTTCAATCATGCTCTCTATATTGAATACCCTAATATAAATGGATGTATGCAATGGTGTTGGTATAAATGGATTCTGTAGCTAATCCAAGCATACATCTCATAGAAAGGGCCAGCTAGGCCACACATGTACTAAGCTTAAGTATGAGTTTACAGAAGTCAAGGTTAACACTAATAATAATACGCTAAAGGAGAGTTTGTTCTGGGGAATTTAGCTTCATTGAAAAAAGGATTTGCAGGGAGTGCTGTCTAGATATCGTTGTCCTTTTTGTTTCTCTGTCTTTCTGCCAAACCAATTGTTCTTTGAAGACACATATAGGTGAAAGTGATTGGACATATGTATACATGAACTGCTGGCAGCATAATGTCTTTTCGATCATGTGACACAGCTCTAGTAAAAAAAGCCAAACTTCATAGAGAGTGAGGATGTCCCCATTCTGAATTAATCAAATGATTAAAGAGTTTATTGACGGAAAATTAAACCTTTAATGTGATTTCATGGGCTTATTGTGGCCATTGTGAACCAGGTTTTGTTGACAAAGTTATCTGACAGGATGTTTTTTTTGTTTATTTTTGGTGTCTGGATTAGGAGCAGAGTGAAACATGGATCCTCCCTATTTAGCATCTCAGCTAAAATGGAAACCACATGCCCAGTGTTTGCTGTTGGATGGATTTTTTTGATCCCCTTTACACTCTGTTTCAAATGTGAATATTTCTTTCTGTATATTCTTGTGTTTTGGACTGTCAGATATGCAGACCTCACCATGGGGTCTGGAAAAGGTCAGACATTTTTCATAAATGCAGGAATTGTATAGATGTTTATAAGGAAAAATAACTCGAAACAGTTGATAATAATGAAAATGAGCATCAGTAGCAGCATAACATTTATCCTCTATTTTCCCTGTTTTGTGTCTGCGCTGCCATACATGTGCGTGCAAAAACAACAGTTGTGTCCATGGAAATGGAACAGCAGACATAAAAACACAGTGGCTTCCACAAAAATAGTATGCACAACATTAGTATTTGTTTGTTTTTTAGTTACCATGATGAGCTCTTCCCTGGTAGCATGACATGGGCTAACTAGTGAACCACCCATGCAGCAAGCCTGCCAGTCACCCTGACAGCCGCCCTCCACACCCCCCCAGCTGGCGTATCCCAGAACAGCAGTCGCCGGCGGTGCTCGGGTGACAGCGCTCAGATTTAAAACCAAGCTGTGGCGTAGTGTTTCTGCCCCGCTGACTCTTCCCATAACCTAACCGGGCTTTATCGGCCCAGCGCAGGCTGTAGCGAGCTGGCGGAGGAGGGAGGGAGAGGTGGAGGAAGACAGACAGCAACAATAAGAAACGGTGTGAGGGAGAACAGAAAATAGGAAGCAAGCGAGAGAAAAGAACAGAAGGGGGAAGGAAAAGATTAGTGCAGGGGGTATAATGGAGCAAATGGGGAGATCTTTCACACTTCCCTTTGGTCTTGCCCTGCCAATGACCCTGTCATCGCTATGTGTGTGTGTGTGTGTGCGGGCTTCTGACAGGTGTCTGATATTGAATCTTACCAGATGCACTGTTGTCTGCCACAACTGACTCCCAAACACACACACTAACACACATAGTCTGTCTTCAGATCAGAGATGGGTTTGACTTTGCCTCCCGGGATGAAAGTACATTTCACTCGGTCCAGTTTATTCAGGACCACAAGGGTGTGTGAACGGTGTATCAGTGAACTTAAAGTCACATTGACTGCCTTTTTTCCTCCCCTGGTTAATTGCTATCGACCAGCCAGGACATCAAAGGTCCTCCAGCTGAACCTACAGAAACACTTCTGAAGGAGAAATGCATGGCCTTTCCTGATAATTTCAATTAACCCAAGTGCTGAACAAACATTTGATGGAAGTTTTCCTGAGATGCGGCATTCAACAGTTGCTTGAATACCTGACGAGGTCCTAATCACTCTGCATCACATCGTCCTCTTTATTAGAGCCACCCGGCCTGCCCTTCCCTCTACTCTTTTCAACACATTGCAGAAACATTAAGGGAGCTTGGAGGCAGTTTGTAGTTAGTGTGAAAAGACAATCTATTCCACCCTTTCCCACAGTAAAGCAAAGCTTCTTTGTCAGGTGAGGACACTGCTACAGAGACGGCGCCAAGACGGGTGGCAGGGAACCCAAGTTTCCCATAACCGTCGCAACAAACCAGAAAGCCACATCATCATCCAGGTATTTTGCAGTATTTTTCCCACATTACGGGGCTGAACTAATTCACCCAAACTTTGTCGGAATCTACCTGTCACCAACCTGTTTATTACAATGAATACAAGTCACTGCTGCAACTTAAAACTTCTTTATCAAACCAAATCTCTGCATTCTGCAGCCTGTCTGGTTTCGCACAGACTAAAAAACTCTATTCCATCAAACAAATGACTGATTGTATTCTATTTATTTGGCCTTATATTGGAACAACTGTAGACCACATCTACTTATCTGTTTTCATCATAGAAAAGCAACATTTATATGGTTTACTGGCTCTGAAACACCTTGGTTTACTATGCATAAGGAGCCTCCTGTTGAAAGTCAGAATTTGCTGCAGTTGAGGGTTGTTGGATCAGTTCAGGTGCACCTGCTCAGCATTGGAAGGTGGTGGCTGCAGACCCCACACCATTCAGTCTTACCTTGGACTCACAGCAGATGGAGTGAATGACATGAGTGCACGTGAGCAGTTCTCATGCTGTTTGTGAATTTAAATTTGACTGCAAAGATACTGTTGCCACTCATTCTTTAAAATACAGAATCGACCCATATTCGAATGTCAAATGTTGTGTCTGTGACGTTCTGCCTTACTCTGCCTCTGATAGGCTAATACCCGTTGCCATCGTTGGTTTGACTGGACACTGACTGAACACCCGTCTGCCAGCGTAGCAAATGCATTTACAGAAATACAAATATGAGTGGGAAGAATCAAACACTTCACTGGGCAGGGTCAGTGAAAACAAGTACAAAGCCTGCAAGGTCTGTTGTCCGATGTTTCGGACAGGCTCATGATAGGCTGGCAGATGACCCAGAAGAGCCAAACAGCGGTGTCATGGTTCTTTATATAAAGCGTCTCCTGAGACAGCTTTTTAACCCATTTTTGTTGGGAGTTCCATTCCTTGAACACCATGAGTCTTTCTCGGTCTGTCATCCAGCAGAGGAGAAACAATGCAGCAGTGGGGCGTGGCTTCAGGGGGCATGTGCTCACATGAAAAAAACAACTATGTGTCTATCAGGCCTGCATAACATTTATCAGTTGCTTTTAATATGCGGAAACATGGTCGTTGTGCAGGCAGTTAAATCAGAAGCAGCATCTCCTAGCTGACCAAAAATTGAAGTTTTCACGGCTGGCCTGGCAAAGCTACAGAGCAGGGAAAGGGAGGGGAGGCGGGGACACGGTTGTTTTCATAGAGTCTCATGCTTAATTCCCAGAAGTTATGAACCCCAACTTTAACACAAAACATGCCCACGACCAGCTATATGAGAGGACAATGGAGAGAACAATGAATGAAAGAAGCTGACCTAGCCCTGACCTATTTCCTCCTCTCGCCACCTTCCTCGCTTCATTCTACTCATACTTCCATAATTTTTCTTTTGCATTTCGGAGACCCTGAGATTTCGTCATACAGCCATCCTTTCTTCACGCGTCACTTTTTTGCCCACCTCCGCCAACATCACATCCCCGTTTTCCTCTGCTCTCACAGCAACGCCTGCACCTCACTCCTCTGATCTTCAGCCGCCTTACGCTCACCGCAGTTCTCCCTTCCTACTCTCCTTCCCTCCCTCGCTGGTCCTGCTTTCCCCCCTTGAAGAACAAACACATCGGGCTCTGATTGAAACACGCCTTGTTGACCTTGTTGCACCTTTCGCCCCACTTAAATCTCGTTGTCTCTTCTTTGCCTCTCACTCTTTTTTTAATCTGTTATTTTTGTTTCATCTCAGATCTGAGAACTTCAAACGAGTCTCTTTCAATGGGCCTCTGTGTCTCACCTACAACTTTTTTTTTTTTTTAAAAAGTGTGACTATTGAGAGTGTCTGTAACCTCCACAACAAGAGCTTCCACTGTGAGTAAAATCGGTGCCACAAACTCATCACAGACACACACCAGCGTCCCTCCAGAAATCCTGATTCTCATGCTTGTTGGCCAACTAAATGACACGCTTTAGTCATGCTGTCCGCTTTTGTCTACTTTTGATATTGAAATATTTTATATAGCCACGGGCTTGTGGCGACTGCTTTGATCCTTGTCATTTTCATACAAGCACAGCCAATCAGTTTTAATCAATAAGCCTATCGCAAAACAAGAAGTACAGCACAAACAGTAACATCTTTTCAGGCTGCTGTTTTTCACAATCTGTAGCTTCATTCCCTCTCTGTCTCCTTGCTTCCAATGCATACCAAGGAGCTCAGGACGGGAGGCGCTTCATATCTGCAACCAAACCCGAACTCCTGCTCCGCTGCAGTAAAGAGCAGCTCAGCTCAGCCCCTCGCTGCAAGGCGGCGTCATTCTGAGAGACTAAATAAATCACTTTTTAAAGAACGATAACGACAAAGGAGGCCTCCTGAGATTCACGCCGTCTCTGTAGAGGATCTGATCTCTTCCTCCCTGTGCAGAAATGCATTGAATTTATGAAAGATAACCAATACTGTTGATGAGAGGAGAGGAGGCTCACTGTCATGATGTTTGGTTTTCTCCGTATGAGTCGTACGCGTCGACAGCAGGCAGGTTCAAGTGCAGATCTGATAGGGTCAGGCAGGAAGGTGGAGCACGGCGATACCTTTGCCAATCAATGTCATCACGAAACACACACACACATATACGCACACAGAGTTGGGGCGACATACAGCAATCCTGTGCGCGTGGAGGAGTAGTGAAATGATTCGCGCTGCACTTGGTTTTGCAGCCCGGAGTTATCAGAGCTGTCAGGCAGGAATATCTGCAGTACAAGAGAACGTGGCTTGGATAGAAAACAGACACACTGTCTGGGTGAGTGTGTGTTTGTGCGTCCGAGAGGGCGTGTGCAGTATGATTGTGTGTGTGTACTCAAAAAGAATGTGGAAGGGTTGAAAATTCAGGAGGTGATCTGTTTCAATGCAAGAAAAGATATTAATCTAAGCACTACTTTTCCTGATATGTTATCTGATTCAATGTATGTAATGATATGTCATAGCAGGATGAACACAGTTATAGTACAAACTCCCAAAGTGCATAAATATAATCCAGATACTGTATATATAAGTTTACAGATACCAAGAGGCATCAGAAGAGAAACCATACAAACATGGACAAGACTAACCTTGAGTCGACACAGCCCGCATAGCAAAAGCAGCACGTTAGCAGAGAAGCCTCAGATTCTTATCCTTCATCACTGACTGTATAAACAGATGGACAACAGAGTTCCCAAAAAGTGAAGCCAGATCATCTAAATCCCCAAGTACAGGTCATAAACCTGTTCGCAGACAAGCCATGGCACAGATGTAAACTTTCTGTTTTAGGTTGTCACGCTGATGTATGTTCAAGTGTTAATTATTCTGATCAGTTTAGTTATGTCATTACGTCGTGATTGATAGGTGAGCGTTAGGTAGATCCTGGCATTAAATGAAAACACCAGTCGATTGTGTCAGCGCTCATACTGGGGATATTCTGGCTTCCTCCCTACAGACTGGGAGGAAGTGGAGACACGTGGTGGAGTGAAGGTCATAAAAGCCCAGGTTCAGAGAAGTTGGGACATTAAGTAAAATGTCCAGTACAACAAAATGAAATGAAAAATGGAAAAAAAAAAAAGTGAAACTAAATGGAATTGAACAGTAGAACTGTAAATGTGTTGCACGTCCTCTGGGCCGAGGCAGTATGTTCCAAATCCTGTATGTACCTTTCGGCATTATTGTGCTGTCACAGACGTACAAGTTACTCATGTAAAGGTCACTAACATGCCTCCACACCATCACAGAAAATGCCCTCTGAATTTTGGAAACAACTCAAACCGTCCTTTGTGAAATGGGGACATTTTTTGCATCAGTCCCCCTCACTCAGAAGAGTGAGCGGCGTTTCTGGATGTTGGTGATATTTTAACGTTTCTTACTTCTTGCATTATTGTTGGAAAAGCATGGCAAACATGAGTTATACAGTCAGTGTAGACACATGGACTCACTCATATATAAGATTATCTGCTCTACTTGACATACGATAGAAACCCACCTGCAATAGATGCGATATAAGAGTGGCTGTAACATTTGTAAAGGAAAACAAAAAACAAAGTGCAGATTATTCTGAGGAGCAAATCTAGGTTTTTACCATAAGCTGTAAAGAAAAAGGTAATATACATAGATCTACTTAGATGTTTAAATGTCTATTACATTTTGAGCTACTTCGGCAGGTAATAAAATGTTACTAACCCTGACGATCCTGGATGTAAAGGATTCATTCTCTGGGGACCATGAATGTCTGAACAAAAACCTGAGTACCTGAGTTATTTCAGTCTGGAACAATCAACCTGGCTGACTTTGTTTCCTCATGAATCAAGTGCATACAAAATGTCCGCTCAAAAAATCCAGCTATTGATTTAAGATACAACCAGGCACTGTAACAACCCCAAGTTTCGCCTAAACGCTTCAATTTATGGCAGAAAGAAAAATAAACAGCAATCCAAAGGGCGCTCACATGGTGATTGTGTTTAAAGCCAACTGCAGCAGCACGACATCCAGAGATTCATCACGTTGCCAGTTTTTTTTTTTCATGGAGGCGTGCAGTTCTCTCAAAAATAGACCTGAAAATAATCATTGCATGTTTCACTCCAGTTTCCATGACTATAACTGTAAAATGTCACATTACAACATGATGTGAAGGGCAGCATATTTCCAATTCTCACTTTCTGTATTTCTAACAAAAGTTGTGATATCATCCTTGAAGATGGCCATTATGGAGCTTAAACCGCACAAAGAACGACAGGGTGGGCAGGAGCAGAGCTGCGGCAACAATGCCCTCCACGTGGTCCGTTGACTCTCAGCAGGGTTGTGCTGTTCGAGCCGGCTGTGGCTTGTGGGCGACGGGTACTACATTAAAATGCCTTTTGTCAGCGTTTAAATAAAATTATGTACAATTTAGACAGTGTTGCGTCTTAAGATTAAATCTAAACTGAAAAATGGAGCCTAAGTGACAATGTGACTGAACAGGAACAGGAAGTGCTGACCAAAGCACATCCAAACTGCCCAACTGGACTTCCACCATTTGTTCTGAGTCGATTCTTTCCAAATCTCAGAGGAGCCACGGATCATCTGGTTTTGTCTGTTGAGTGAAGCTACATGCAGTGAATATAAACTTCACTTCTAAGGACCTGGTTTGATCAGACCCGTGCACGTGATTACCTACTATTGCCCCCCTACCAGTTGGTCAAAATTGAATTTTGAACAGATTTTTTCTACTTAAAAACAATAGAAATCCAGCTACTTAATTGGTTTGGGGTTTAAGACAATACCAATCTTTCATGGTAATTTACTATAATGGTATGGGCGAATTATTTGCTTCCTGTAACTCTCTCGTTCTACTCTGCATCTGTTCATTCTTGATTTCCATTCTGCTGCTATCTGCAATTTCCCACCGGAGATCATTCAAAATTAATTTAATCTTCCATCTATATGGTACAATTTGTATCTCTGGAGTGTTCTTATGCTTCCAAACCCTCTGATGGCATCTTATTTTCAGTTGGTGCCATTGAATAAAGGAGCTTGGCACAAAGAAGGGTCTCATGCTTGAAGCCCTAAAGCATCTCTGTTATTGAAATTATCCTGAACAATTTAAGCCTAAGACATGTGATATAGGTTCAGTTTCGCCCCGCGGAGCACTTATTGTGTGGTAAAGAGCGCTTTTCCACATGTGTACAGTTCCAGATGTGCTCTGACTGAATAATGTTGAGGGTTTCTTATGGGGCCATGCGGGACACCGCCTGAAGGACAAATCGCGCCTGGTAAATACAACTGATTAACTACGTCTGACGGGGACTGAGGAGCTATTTTACTTCTGTGGTTCTCAAGGGCTGAACGTGCAGTTTCAAGCCTTTGTGTGTTTAACAGCATCAGAGGAGCTGATGAATGATCCATTTAACAAAACCTCCTTGACAAGCAAGTGTGAAAGTGTAAGAATGTGAATGAACAAAAAGCCACCCCCAAGACACAAACCACCGAGTACGTATACCATTCAAACGACCTTGGCTAGTGCAGACCCACTTTGTAAACATGAACAACCTGAAAGGATTAAATCTTTTGCCTTAATTCCATCCTGGTGAATGGGACTGATTTGTAACCTTTCACTAACATGTAACAAAACACAACATTAAAATGTTCTTTATGATCTACCATTGCTATCGGTACATCAGAGATAAATCAGGACCATCAGAGGAACTAATGGCACCACAGTCATAGGTTGATCTAGCAGCAGAAATCAAAGAGCTCAGTGAAAAGTGCCGACCACTATAACGAGATCCACAGGGATGCGCATTGGGACCATTTTCTGTACCCGTTTG
>KV751394.1:2122279-2141747 GCA_001698575.1 Mola mola
TATAGTGCTGAAATATAAGCTCACAGAAAGAAAAACTGACCTTGAAGGGTCTGCATTTATTGACGGGAGCATATTTTGTAGGGAATTTAGCTGCGTTGGCGAAGGTTTGCACTCTCTAAGTGCGATCTAGTTACTCAAGGTTGTTAAAAAAACGTGTTAAGTCAAAAAAATCTTCCCATTTAATGTGTGTCACACTTTTTTAGAACATTTGTTGCTGGTTGTACTGGAGCATATGCTCATGAAAAGACGCGAGCGAACAGCTCAGAGCCGGACCGAGAGGCACAGATGGACTGGATGGAGGATTCTGGAGTCAGGTGGACAAACAGGGAGGCGGCTGCCAGGTAACCAGACTGAGAACCTTATGATCTGCTCACGTCACTCCCAGTGTGAGACAGGAAGACTGGCACGTCCCAGCTGACACCCCCATCACAAATCTCTTCCTCTCTGCACCACTTTCAAATCTCATGTGCTTCATCACCACAGTACAATCACTGCATACAAATAAGTGATTTCTAATTCTACTGAGCCAGCGTGAACCCCATGAATTCCGTGTGAGACCTTCTGTCTTGTACCCGTTTGATCTCCTGCCTGATCCGTGCTTATTGTCTCTCTGGTGAAACAGCAGCATTTCGCCACAGTCGGCGAGGAACGCACACCTGTTAGCTTTCATCTGACTCATTCTTCACAAACATCATTCCTCCCTTTTCTTGCATCTAATAATAAAAACCATCGCGGGCCTGTGAGCGTAAACAAACGTACGACACACTTTCAGCATCAACTATTCAGGAGGGGAGTGACAGTGATGTGCTGCAGACGCACCGTCAGACATGTGCAAATGTATGCAGACTATGTAATGACGGGATTAAGAAGAAAAAGGCAAAAGAGGAGGCGGTAAAATGTTTTAAATTCCGAGTCGGTTTCAGAATTCTTTCTGAACACTAATTGTGCCACAGCGCTAATTCATATAATGTGACCCACATTCCTGCAAGTGCTTTCAGGCTATTTCACGGAATGACAGCAATGCACCACTACAGGGCATCTAGTACGTGGAGAAAACTGGTGAAAATGAGGGCTGGGACGTGATAATTTTGTCCCAGTTCACGATACTTTGTGTTTGTGTTTCGATTGTGACTTACTACCATTCATTGATATTTACAGTTTTGAATTGACTTTCCTTATTAAAAAAGGTTAAATCATACACTTCGAGAGACAAAATCTTAAACTGCTGCTTGATTTTGTTAAAAAGATGTTGCGTCGGGCTCATCACAGTGCAACGCCTGTCACAAATGTATTTCCTGCAGGGGAACGTTCACTGCAAAACAAAACAAAACACCTTCGCCGGGCACACTGTGGAACAATCAATGAGCGCGGCGGCTTCTCTCCTCCTCCACCGTCCGCCCGGCTCAGCTAACAGCAGCACCTCCTCGTCACGTTTAAGCTTTTGTTAACGAGACGAGACTAAGATGTTAGCAGAGGACAAACGGACATTCAGAGTGATGATATTCTCACCATCCACTCTGTCAAAATATGAGTGAGTGCAGACTGAATGTGAGTGTTTTCCTGCTCTGTATCAGGGGAGAACAGGGCAGATGTGCTTCAGGATTAACCTTCACTTTCAGCAGCAGTAGTGAAACAGCACACAGAGACTCCAGCTCAGTCTGGAGAAGCTGGAGCTTCATTTACTGACAACTAAGCTTCTTAAATAACATTTAAAACACTGCTGGACTGCTGCTGCTTCTTCACTCTGTTTCACCACGCGAGTCATAATATCAACCTGTTGTTAAAGGAACCACAAAGAGCCGATTACGATGGAAACATAAAATCTAATAACAGCAACCAAATTAAGTTGTGACTTTTAGAGGTTCCTTAAACCGTATTAAAGCAGTTGTGAATGTGAATATGTTTAAATATGAGTCCACCTGTGCAAAGCCTTTTTTTTTTCTGTGAGTAAGAATGATAACGTGATATTTTTTTTACCCGAACCTCAAACAATCAGAATTGAGAATCGTTTAGAACCTGAATCAAATAGAGGAATTGGATTCAGAATTGGAATCACTAGAATTCAAACGATACCCAACCTTAAAGATCACATCATGTCAGTCAGTCTTTGAGGTGAAACTTTACAGAAACAAAAAACTACACATAGGTATGTTTTATGAATTAGGGACATGTTCAACATTGGTTTTAATGTGACGTTCATACTGTACATTTTACATTTTCTTTAAACCTTTTATATGTTTTAATTGTGTTTTAGATTAGACAGAAAAGGCCAAACAGGAAGAGAGGTTGCAAATTAGCTTTAGCTACACATCAGTGTTTTGTTGTTGACCTTGTAACTGGGTCGATTTCATTATCCCTGACAAATAAACTAATAAGTAAAATAAACTGTGAAACGACAAACATTTGAACCTGCATCGCCTGTGACTAAAGTCTTTGAGACGTTCAACTTTGTGGCAACAATGCGAAGTAGCTCTTTGGCGTTAAACCCAGTGTAAGACTCGTGAAAGACCCTGGTCTGGAGAATGTGATCGGACAATGAGGGATCTTCTGTGATATAACGGGTTGAGAGGGGGGACACAGGACTGGGTAGCTCGTGAAGTCCATGTGTGGCAGGTAAGAGCAACTCGTTCAGCCCTGCTCAGCTTTTCTTGGACTTCGGTGATCACATTATTGTAGATATACGTGCAGACTTCTTCGCAGATTAAATGAACAATGGAGTCCATGATTTGTTTTGCTTTTTATGAACCTCTAGAAGTTTATTCAATGTCCTATCAGGGTCTGTTAGCTAGCTGCTGCCAATCAATTAGCTTGTTCATTTTTAGCTCCCGATGAAGGCGGGCAAGATGAGTACTCATGTCGGCCATGTTACCATAACACACAATAGCTGTCAATGTTTGAGTTTGCGTGCCTCGGCCACCTCTTTGGGTTTAAAGTTTAAGGGTCTTATCTCCGGTGGTCTGGTGATAATCTGGTGTTTTTTTGCTTTCAGCTGCTCTCAGCGCACCTTGGCTGTCTTTTCAGAAAACATCTAGTCTCCATCTAAGGACACTCGTCCTGTTTTGTTTTAAAGGTTTCATGTGTTGTATTATTATCCAGTTTCCACCAAACCACTCACACCAGGCACTCAGGCCAGGATCGTCTCAGACCGAGAATTCTGATCCTGTCTGACCCTTTACCTGCTTATTTTTGATGCTTTGTGGATTTTAGACCATTTTTTCCCATTTTTGATTTTTGCCTTGCTCGCCCCTGTCGGCACCTTCACTCTGTGGACTGATTATGTTGTTGCTGACCCGAGCCAGTCATGAGAACCATCTGTGGTCTTTACAACGTGTCTCAATCACTTAACTGTATTTTCCCCTACAATTCTTTTCTGTATTTTCAATAAATTGCGTTGAATGAAAGCAGAAATGCCTTCAATTCATGTGTTAAAAGAGCAAGTAGTCAATCAGTACAATTGTTTGGCTTCAAAAGTAAAGTAGAACACACAGACAGGGGTGACGCTGATATTCTTTTTCCAAGTTATAGAATTTAAAACAGAATGACAGAATGTCTTCAGCCTGTAAATATTTATGACTACAGCCCTACACAGACATTGAGAATGTTTAGTCAGATAATACTTGACTTACAGCAGCAAGCTGAGTGAGTGTTTATTCATGCAAACTACAACTAAAGTAGGTTAGTTGTTCTTCATACGCTGTATGTGACTGGTGCCTATTCAAACACACACATGAGGGGTTGTGTGACCGAGCCGCATTGTGTCGATTCAATTCCATCTCTTTTTTACTCAGAATAAAGAATAATACGCTTCACGCTCAGAGGAGAAGCATCCAAAGTCAATTCTTACTTTGGGGATAAGAACAATCAGTGTTCCAGTATTTGAGGAAACAAAAGACGAAGATGTTTGTGAAAAGTCGAAGAAGAGTCTTATTCATCATCGAGGTCATTTGGATCACATGACAAGGACGATGGACAGCCAAAAGCGCTGATATGACGACGTCACTATGACTCTCTGGAGTCGTCAACGTCACCTTCAAGAATTAAACAAAAATGTATTTTGGTAAGACGCTGCCTCCAAAAAAGGTTCCCCCAATACTGTAATAACGTAAAACATTTCTCATTTGTTTAACACAATAAACCGCCTCGAGGATTTAAAACTTTGCTATGAAAGTCTTAGAAATTATTATCTTTATTGGTAACACTTCACAATAAGGGTACATTAGCTAAGCGACTAGTAGTTTTCATGTTAATTAAGGTACTTATTCTGTAGTTTCTGACCATACTTTTAACATGAACACATTAATATCTATTAACTAACAGTTAAATATTATAATAAGAAGTATTTGGACACAGGTGGCCACCTAAGAGTGAACCTAACCCTTATTAAGCATTTATTAACCTGAATTAATCATTTTTTAATTCTGTTTGTAACCATTTTTGTAATGTCGAACATGTATCCCTTAATTGACGCCAATCAATATGGTTTTAAACTACTGAATATTGTATGAATCAGCATCCAGGTTAACACGAAGACTGTTAATAAACGATTAGTTGGCATAATAATTAACTGTTAGTAAATGCTTATTACCCGATATAACTTCAGAAATTGATTTTAGACATTTCCATGTTAAACTGCTACACATTAACAGCTTTAAGGCTCCATTAGAAGTTGTTTGTAAGGTTTTCGTACTAGCAAACTGCTGTGGTACGTTACCTCAGACTGAGTTCTGTGTGTAAAGTGAAGTGAGGCAGATGGACGCACAAACGGATCCTGATCCGAATCAGCTTCCACGTGCTGGCAGGAAGTCCAAACATACTTAACAATATGCACCGACTAAAGGCCACGCCTCCTCCACGGGTTGGCCACGCAGCGGTGCCATGGCGACCGTGACCTGTCCTGCTGCTGAAGCGGACAGAGACGTTTTAACGGGAGGAACTGTCGGGAATGTGGCGATGCTGAAACGTAATTGGCGAACATATTCAACAAGTTCGACTCTGCTGCCGTCTATTACAAAACCTTTATCAGCAAAAACAATTGTTTTAAAGATGTAGAAAAAAACAATAATCAATAATAAATCAATAATAAAACAAACACAGTTTCCTATCAGCTTGTAGAGTTTGATGAACCACCGTTTACAGGAAAATACTGGGATAACATTGAGACCGAGAGACACAGACGGAGAGCTAAACAGAAAGATATGACGGAAAAAAGACAAACGGTGACAAATTCAGATGGTGTGTGTGTGTGTGTGTGTGTGTGTGTGTGTGTGTGAAGGATGATAATTAAGGATTTAATTTAAGGGTGCCTGTCAACGTACTCAGGGAAACCTTCCAGATGAAACAAAAATATAAAACAGGGACAATAAGTCAACAAAAGACAGAACTGTACCAGTAAACAATAAAAAACGAATAGTTCCTGAAAGGTGCGTTTTGAGGAGAGATTTGACAGTTTTGGGAGAGCTCCAGAGACGACTGGGGACTGTATGGCTGAAAACCCCACGGGGGATACGGTGTTTTTGAGGAGGTGTGATGGAGGTCAGAGAGGTACGGAGCCGCTCGGTTATAGGAACCCTTGAAGGTCAGAGGAAGAGTTTTACAGTCTATGTGGTGATTGACAGGAAGCCAGCCCAGGGCTGATGAGTTCTATGGTGGCGGCTCTGGTGATGATCCGTGCAGCTGAGTTCTGGACCAGCTGATCTTCATCAAGGAGCTTGAGCTGAAGACCGGAGAGGAGATAGCTGCAGTCATCAGGAAGGTGACCAGGGTGCTGAGTGGTGGGCAGATGTGGTTGATGTTGCGTAGGTGGAAATACAGACATCGAGTTATATTGACATGTGCTTCAAATGCTAATGTTCTACCAAGGACGATACACGGACTCTTGACCTCTCAGCAGAACCTCAGTTGGTGGGTGGCTTCGGAGAATCGTGGTCCATCTGACAGAAGTCCTGTTTCTACCAAGCGGTCTGGTTCGTTTGGTTTGGTACATACCCACTGTAATCCACGATCCATGATGCATGGGTAATGATGAGGTTTGTCTTAATCTGATCAATTATTGTGTTTTAAGTTACCACAGAATATACCAGTTAACCAAAATGCTACGAGAGTTTTCCATTTTCTGTCGCATTCACTGAAATGAATCGACCTCGTCTCTGGCTGAAGTAATCCACTGTAAGGACTTTAATGGGTGGACTGTGTGCTCATAAGACAAAACAATGATTGAAAGGGCCAGCTGGAGATGTAAATCTGCCTCACTGACTTCAGAGCGCTGCTCATCGCACCAGCCACCGCCGTGCCGAGGATGTAAACATACCCAGACTCTTTGACAGGGCGAGAGAGAGGCAAGGAGAGAGACGAGAAGAAAGGGAGTGAGTTAGTGCCGTCTCTTGGTATTCACGAAGTCTCCCAGCAATTAAAGCTGTGGATTCAGAGCCAGGGAAAACTTCCCTGAAGGACTTGGCAGTGACTCTCAGGCTGTCCCTCCTCGTCAGCGACCCGGCCCCAGCTGACCCCCAGCAGCTTCCACAACGAGCCGTGTCCCCTCACGCCAATGCTCAGCCCAGACGGGCCGACATCAGCCCACGCTGACCCTCGACCACTGACTCATCACACACACTTGAATCCGGATGGCTGCCTGGTAACTGGTTGGAATCTGTAGTCAGCCTGAAGTCTGTGAGAAACAAAATCCACAGCCTGGACTGATCACTGTCATGCCATTAATTGGTCTAAAGCCAATTTTGTCAGTCAAAAATCCTTTGAAGAATTTTTTTTTTTCTAATTTAGTTATTTTAGTCACAAGATATTAAGAAACTGTGTAACCACTCAGTTCAGGCCCGGTTCAAGAGGAAAAGTGACAAAGTGGTTGTCTTATAACAACTGCAAAATGCAGAGATTCAATCATCTACATGGGTGTGTTAATTGAAAATTAAAAATAATCTGAGGATTTTGACTGATCAGGGGAACTCACTAACTTGGCTTTACTTAATTGGTGGAATGTTGAATGGATTTAGTAGTTTTGAGTCATATTTTCTATTAGTTATCAAAGCAATTTACTCATCATTATTTTAATTTCCACTAACGAGACACAGCGGCATTATTACAGGAACGCGGCAACAAAAACTGAGGAGTGTATTTGAAACCCTCTTTACCCTTAAAGTCCTGCTCCAGTCATCGACTGAACCCTTAGAAACTAATTACTGTTTAGCTCCGCCCTGTCTCACCTGCATTGTCACCAGTCGACTTTTAAACTAGTCTACTATACGCTGCACACGGGCAAGTTCCAACACTGCAATAATTCAGCCATGTTTGAAGCAGACACGCATTCCCAGCGAGAAGAGGAGCTACTTATGTAAGTCGATGCATCGGAATGGTAAGTTTCCTTCCTACAATGTTAAGCCCCGCCCCCACGAGTCCTCAGGAATGATTCCTTGAGTTCGGCGCATCATTGTGCTTGCAAACATAATATGGAAAAATACACACGTATATATTTTTTCTTGAGTTTGTTGTTTTTTCGGAGCCACAATTGGAATCAAAATTTAATAAACTGCACAACTCTACATTTAAGTCTATTCTTTTCTGTCATGAATGCCGCCTACATTCAGCTTTCACCAATGCAAATATAAATTTTTTACATAAACCATCTTTTCGCAGGAATTTTACATTAAATGGAAACAACACTAAAGTCAACAGGCCCTGTATGCTCAGTTAAACCTCCGCTCAGGTGGAAACTTGGCCTGATTTTGATGTCACACTCCATGAAAGGCGAATAAGAAAGGAGTTAAAATAAAAATAAAAAAAAAATCTAAAAACCGATAAAGGCGCAAGCCGCCCCGCCTGAAGAGAGACCAACAGGGAAGAGAGACATTATTAAATTACATTCTGGACATGTCTGTAACATCCCGAGAGGCCTAATCAGCTGAGGAGCTCACGGACGCCGTATCACCAACAATAAAACCACCTCCTGGTTCTTAGCATATTAACAACATTACCAAGGACTTTTGTAGATGCTTCACCTGGCACAAATTTGCATGTAAATAGAAAAAGTTTGAACTCAACAGAAGCACTGGGAGGCATTTCAAAAGGTGAGTTTTGAAGAAAAGCCATAGCAAAAGAACTGTTATCTATCATAAGTCACTGCATGTCAGACCTGGTCTGGTGGAGGCTGGTGGTGGGGTAGCAGTGGGGTACTGGTAATGGACAGGGCTCCAAAAAATATCAATAAACCAGTGTAGTATTTTCTGCATTGATTAAAACATCAGCTGACTAACTGACCTGCTCATTAACACATATCTACTCAGCCAATCACATGGCAGCAACTCAATGCTCGTAGGCACGAATGGTATCGTCACGATGATCTGCTGAAGCTCAAACCGTCAGAATCCAGAATCAGGCGATCGGACATCATCATCATAAGATGTACTCATCAAACACTGAATGTACCTTTTAATTCTTAAACATGCTCGCAGTCGAGCTCGTTACCATCATCGTGGAAACATTTTTTTGCAGGGTCCATCTTGCGTTATGCTGCTCGCACACACACGCTCGGTCAGAAACGACGGGAATGCCAGCGAGGGGAAAGCACATCATGCTAACAACAGCCTGAGAAATGATCATGAACAACGAGCTTGCCGGATTTATTTCACAAACTGTTCGGCCCACAGCTCTAAGCACATACTGCTCATGGAAACACCAAGAACACAGGCTAATGAAACAACAGATCACCTGCTTACAGTATCTCAGTGTAGCACAGAATAAAGTATCGAATATGTGCTGCATCTCCAGCTTCCTGTCACTGCACAACCCCAGTAATGAAAGGAAGTTTTAGTGGGACAGGAAGCGGATGAGGGGGGCTCAGGACAGATCAGAAAACTGTTCTGCAGTTGAAGAGGAAGGTCACAACCAATCACACCGAATTACCTGCAGACTCTCCCAGCTGTGACATAAACTAACCTTTTCATTTACTAAACTTCCCTGTGATTTTGGTAACCAGTATAACAAATTCACGGAAGGCGGATTATTATCTTCTGGCGTCTGTTAATGCAGCCGTTGGGATGAAAAGCATCACATGAGCTCTCAGTCTCCGTGTATCCCCGCAGTGAACCATATCATCTTTGAATTCAGGGCATTTTTCTAATGTTATGCCCCTTATTAAAGCAGAGGGGGTGGCATTCATTATAGAACGGCAGCTCCAGCAGGGTTCTCCCTGATTTAAAGACGATGCTCCGCGCCCGAGGGCAGCGTCACGTCATCCGCTGATTTACATTTATGCGGCATCAGCAGTGCTAATTCCAGAGTGTTTGCAAGTTTCTTCAAGTCCAAGAACTTATTAATGCCACTTACAATTGAATAAATATAAGAACTCAAGTTGTTACTTTTTTTTTTTTAAGAGTCTTAATCAGATGTTTGATGGCTGAAGTCTGAACAGAAAAATATCAGTCTGACTTTGAGAACTCAGAGCCTGAGTTCAAAGCAGACGCTTATATAAATAATACATGTCCTAATACACAGAAATACTGTATAAATCAATAATAAATTCTGTTTTTTAATGTATATTTGACGCATATGAGGGGAAAAGGCAGTCAGCGTCATGGCTGAGGATTTCTGCTTTCGTTCTGCAATCCAGCTCGTCTTCAGCGTGGAAAACCAGTCAGGACCTGCAGAGGTTGGACTAACCATTCTGACGCATCGGCTTGTGGGCGACCTTGAACAAGTAGCTCCTCCTCCATCCTTCTTCCTTGGAATCCGTGTCTGGTTCAATCAGGTATGGCTGCATTACTCCTCTGTGAGAACTTGCCCCAGTGCAGCGTGTAGTAGACTAGTTTAAAAGTCCGAAGATGGCAGCGCAGGTAAGCTCCAGCTTAAATCCAAGAGATTGTTTCCACAAAGAAAGAGTTTATTCCCGCCATAAAACAAACAATATGACTATATTTTTCAGGTGCTGAACATGACCAGAAAATCCTTGACACAAAACCAGCTCCACCTGCTTCGGACACATGGCCTGCTGTGCCTCTCCTCCCCGAGGAAAGAACACGAGCTGTCCGACAGCCTAACACAAGTTGAAATTCTTTGTTCCACCTTGACCGGGACGCTTCAGGCGGCTCGTACTCACACAGCCAACATTTTACTGAGGAAATAGTGCATATCATCATCATCTCATTGTAAGTAGACGTAATAGAATTTTGATATTTCACCTACACAGCAACTACAGCAAGCAAAGCCCATCGGGTTTAAAAAAAAAAAAATAACTCAATATCAACAAACAGCTGTTAAATCATCTTTTCGATGAGTTCATGGGAATGTAACGAGCGCTTAATGCCAATGCTGAAAAAAAAAAGAAGCTTTTGTTCAGATTTCAAAGGCTAAATACATTTTTAAAATCCACCATTAATGCAGCCCGAGGGCGAGGACAAAAACATTAATAACTTGATAGGTTTTAACTCAAGTTTCTCCCTCTTAGTAAAGGCTTAAGGAACATTAACCTAAAATGGACAAAGTTCGAACGAAATGCAGCCTCCAATTTAACACGTAAATGAAGGAATTCTGTAGTGATGCGGGAAGAACCGACCTAAAAGAGGAAATTAGGTTTGTGAATAGAATTCAGGCAAAGTGTGGACGGACGGACGAACCTTGCCGGAGTTGCAGAAATCTGGTTTGAAAGTTTTGCAAAAGAAGCCTCAACATAACGCAATCCACCGTACCGTCACTTTAATTCAGAAAAATGTGGTCTGACTTCCAAAATTTCAGTCGTACTCATGAGAAGCTTTGGTTCCTGTGAGCCCACTTGACGAGTGACGGTAACCTAATTAATATCTCTTTTCACAGCTTTCATTAGTAAAAAAAATACTTTTACGCAGTCCTCACATCCTCTTTTACAGCCCGAGCGCAGCTCAGCCCCTTTCAAAGGCATGCTGTCTTCAACTTTTTGGGCCCAAGAGCCAAATTTAATCATGCCGGTCCCGCCCAGGGAGACGGGCTCATTAAAAATGACTGGTAAAACTTGTCATGTCACCAGAATCAGGTCGTCTCTCGGCGCCTGGTTTCGAGCGACCGTTACGTTAGTCAGACAGGCCCCCGTCTCCACCGTCTCCCGCCGAATTCCCCGCGAGTTCAGTCTGAGTTCACACCACCTTCTGATGTTTTTAAGACGTAGCCTGTGGCCTGCAGAGACCAGCCACAGTCTGCATCAATAATGCAGAGCCAACGCCTCAGTCAGAGGTCGGCTCCACAGCGCCGCTCCAACAAAGGCGGGAGAGGACACCCTGGCTGTTTCAGAACACACCCAGGTGAGGAGAAAACACTCTCTGCAGCTGTAGAGTGAAGTTACACACACGCACACAGACAAACGGACACGTGTGCAGTTCATACACACACACACACACACACACACACACACATGAAACTATATACCAACATGTTATTGTTGAGACGAAGCTCCTGTAGCTTTCAAAGAGGGCTTTCCAGGGCGCTACGCATCTTCGATTTGAGCCAAATGGAAAAACCTTAGAAGCAGAGGTTTGCGTTGGTGTCCCTCTCCGTTTTTATTCCTGCCATGCAGGGCCTCGACTGAATTACAATATCACTGCTTCGGCTTTGTGGTTATGTGACGCTATGCAAACAAAGAGCAGCTGTGTTAAAAAAGCCAGCAGGACAAAAACTGTTTGACAAAACTGTTGTTGTTCTCCAGGAAAGTCACTTTCAAGTGTGCAACAATGGGAAACTGCTGTCTCCAGCATTTTTTGCTTGTTTCCAGGGCTTCTTACTACTTAATCAACATTTTAATACTGCAGTTTCTCGACTGCTCCTAATCAGTGTGGGAACCGTGCAGCCATGAGCCCGATGCAGGGGAGCATCTCGTCTCTAAAGCTTGAGGGCTGTGGGATCTGTCAAGTGGGTTCCCAGAGAAGCAAAAGGTAAGATAAATGAGGAAACGGGAATGACTCCTGCTGGGAAAAAAAGCGCAGAGCAGTTTATAAACCTTCGGGACAGGTCGTAAAGCAACAGCAAACCTTCTGTCGTCAGATGATGCGCACAAATATAAGCAGTGAGGAACCTCCTGTCAGCTGCTGCACCAGCCTGTGCAATGAGACGAGCGAGAACAGGATCAGTCGCATCGCTGATGCAGCCTTTGTCAAACTCAGTGAGATAAGGCTCATAATGAGGGGTGTAGCTCCCCCTGTGGGCCGCTTGGTGCACTACTGAAAATGACCCAACGTGCAGGGGACGTCTGAGCCCCTCCCCTTTACACAGGGCACAGCATTACGGTGATGCAGGATCTGTATTCTGCTCCTCTGCAGTGAATCATATTTTTTGGGGGGTTAAACGTGCTTTAACTCACGACATGAATTAATTGTTTTGCAAAGGGCACGGCAAAATGGCTCACTAGTGCCCCCTATACTGCAGCCTCCATGGTTATATTCATCCACATGCATAAAATTTGGTTATATATTGTAGAAAATTAAAAGTTGAAAATATTTGCTCTATCGGCAGCTGCCTGCCATGCATCAATTAAAGCATGGCGGGAATTGCCAGAAGTACCAACATAAGCTGAGTATAGGATAATCAATAAAGAGGCGATTAGCGAAACATATGATGAAGAAAGGTCAGACTGGATGTTCTGCAAAGAGACGATTGGCATGTTGCGAAAAGTCGGAGACCGAGGAGATGAAACCTTTATTCAAAAAACACAGGTCGTGTTGTTCGGCTGCAGCTTTACGTTCATCACACTTTGGCACCAATTAGACCAAGAACAGTGGAGTTCTAACAATGTTTTGGTGTCAGCTGCTGCTTTTTACTGTGACTTCACTTTAAGAATTGGTACGTCACTTCCTCAAAGCGTTGCTGGATTGCACCGCGTCAAATTCCGCAGGAACGACAAATAACCTCCAAATTCTGAAAGATGGAAGCTTCGACTGGAGGCGCAGCGCAAAAGATTTCAAGGTTTCAAGGTGAGAAACCAAGATGAATGAGAATATTTCAGGATCTGTCCAACAGTAAAATCTCTCCCCTGTTCTGTTCCCAAGGAATGCTGTTGAATGTTAATTATCCCGGTGGCCAGAAAAAGCTTTTAACGGCGTATCACAGAGTCACGGTGAAGACGATGTTTGACCTACTGGATAAAACACGATTCATCACTTCCTCATTTCTCCTCATAGACAGTTTTTTCTTAGTTATAGAAACGCTTCAGTTGTGACTAAAAGTGGGTTTTGTAACATCACAGTGACCTTTGACCACCAAAATCTGATCAGCTCACCTTTGAGTCCGAGTGGAAAGTGATGTATCTCACTGGCATGATTGGATGGGATGGAGGGAAGAGCCAGACAACATGAAGCCTCTGAGCAGAAGCACGAAAGCTTTTAAGTCGCACAAAAGTGTTTAAACAAGTTACACAAGCTGTGGAATTGACAACAGAAGTAAACAGGATTCCTGCACAGACACATCAGTGCCTTCAGTGGAGGAGCGAGATTACACTCACAGGACATAATCCTCAATGCTGCGACTTCCGCGGGCTAGCATAGAGCAGCAAACCGTGTTTCGCCAAATAACATCTTTGATCAAGTTGTCACGGAGTTTCAACTGGGGTTAAAAATAAAACCGCAGCTTTTCTCTGAGGGTTTCATGCAGCACTTTGATCTCCCATTCATTTCCAACATTTCTGGATTTATTCACTCAGAACTCAAGAAATGTGAAGAAAAAAAAAATGAAACTGGAGGAGAATTTTCTTTGGCTGGAATGTGAAAAACTGAAAGTTTCAGTCCAGGAAACGTAACTCAGAAAACTGAATTTGTAACAAAGGTTTTAGATATGTGTTAACGATGCAGGATCATCAGCTTTGGATGGTCACATTAACAAAACAAGACAGCACTCAGAGAGTGCAAACCTCCGCCAACGCAGCTAAATTCACTAAAACAAACCGTCCTTCTGCATTATTTGTGGCTGACCTTGACCTTTGACCTTTCAAGGTCAGAATTTTTTTTCCCTGTATTTCCAACTTCCTACCAGACAATGTTATTAGTTTTTGTTTTGGGGAATCCTGAATGTGGTTTGGTTTATGACACAGTAAAAAAAAGAGCACATGCTGTTGGCACTTACACATGGCTCTGTGATGGACCCTGGGATTACTTCCAAAGTGACACCATTTACACCTCTGTATGTAAAAAAAAAAAAAAAAAAAAATGTGTTTGACCTTTCAGTGCCCTTGACCTTTGACATACAAAGCCCAAAAGTTAGTCATCTGTATCCACCGCTGTCGGCTACAAAATGACACCAGTTGGACCTCTTTCATTAATGACCAGTGGTGTGAGGATAGACTCAGATCATGAGACGATACGATACGATGCATGATACTGGGTTCACAAAAACGAGACGAGATTTTGACATTATGTTTAACAAAAAAATCAATGACTAAATATGTGACTTGCTCAGAGAACAGTGCAAGTGCATTCATGAAGTATTCTGTCCCAAACAATACATGGCCACCCCTCAATTTTGAAGTAATAACATTTATTTATAAAGCACTTTTTAAAACTTAAACAGTTAACTTACAGTGCTTGTGGTAGAAAATAAAGTCAGTTAATCTTTCAACACTGAAACAACAATCAATCAACATGGATGTAAAAATGTAAACAAGATTCCCATAAATCAATGTTGAAATTTTAACCTTTAGTCTGTAACATTCATGTCACGAAATTATCATACATCATTTTGTCTCCTTTTTTATCATATTTTGCTTATAAAACTATATCAAAAGTAAAATCTACTTGTTTTGTAAGATGGTGAATACAATGTTGATTCATCAGTGAATCCACCTTTGTCACTGACATTAGTTTACGGAAATAAATGTCGAAATGCCAGCTGGGTTCATGTGTGAACTATGCAGGGGGGAGTCGCTGAAATCCCTGATTTTCTACCGAGGAAACTGACCTCATATCAGAGCTGCAACCAAAACTCCAAAACGCCGATGTTACTTGTTATTTCTCTGGCGCGAGCTCTTATCACACACCTATTAATGACCTTTGACCTGTGACCACCAAATCTAATCAGCTAAAGGGCGAAGATACACCTTTGATGAAAATTCCATCAAAATCTGTCTGTAAATTTTTGAGTTATAAATAAACTAACATACACTAGTTATACTAGTTGAACCAAGTTGAATGAAGTCTTCACACAGTCTCCCTCTCCTGCATTCAGTCACTCTGCTTATCAGCTAATTGATTGATAGGAAATCAATTATTCATATACAACTACTCTGATAATCAGATAACACTTTTAGTTTTGTTTCAAGCGAAAATACCAAAAAATGGTTGTTTTCAGCTTCTTTGATATCAGGATTTTTTTTGTCATTTTATCCCTTTGAGCTCTGAAAAGCATTTTCACTGTTTGTGGCCAATTTGTCGTGTAAATGATGAACTGTGAAAACAGTCAGCAGATTAATCGACGATCAAAAGAATCGTTAGGTGCAGCTCTAATCCTTTCACAAACACGCCCACAGTGCGTCTGCGCACACACGGACACACACTCCCGTGAGCACAACCCAGACAGTGACACACACACACACACACACTCTCTGGTGCAGGCTGGCGCTCGTCTTGTCCCGTCTCGCGCCTTCACCGCAACAACACAACGCTGTCACATTTTGGCCCGGAGACAGACAACAAGCGGCTGGAGCTCAGGACCTGTGTGTGTGTGTGTGTGTGTGTGTGTGTCTCTGTGTGGATGCGAGTGTGTGCGAGAGACGCGGTGTTACAGTTCAGGTTGAGCCGGCGGCGGCAGACGAGCTCAGTCAAGCCTCCCTCCCGTCGAACACACACTCAGCCTCTCGCCTCGGGAGGTGAGAAGCTGCTAATTGGCAGAGGGTGAAACACACACACACACGGATTGACGGTCAGCTACTGTCAGACACACACATGACACAGAGACTCAGACCAGGACTACAAATTGATTCTGCACGCTGACTTTGTCCTCACCGTCCTCCATTATTTCTTCACGACGTGGCGACTTTTCGTTGAATTGCACGTTAATCTACGATTAAACTCATTTCTGTGTATTCTCTGGTTTAAACACACTAATGGAGCATCGTTTGGATGCAGATTCCAAGAGCTGCATACAAGGACAACATGTGAGCAGACTGTCTTCTGTTTACTGGCATCAATATGTAATTTACATTTAAATTGCATTTTATACTCCACTTGTTTTGCATTACCTGCAACATACTTAAGGATTAATTAAAGATTTAAGGTGTACAGTCGACTGATAGTGGACACTAGAGACATTCAGCCCCCATCGAAAGCCACATTGAATTTATCTAATCAAACAGGAACAAGTCATCCTCAATCACACACATCATTCAGTCTCCTACTGAACGATATCTGCAGCAAAATGACACATGTCTTTCTATTTGTATATTAAAATCTGTATCATTTTATTGAGGTAAAACCATGTTACGTCAAAATACATCGCCATGTACCAGCCAGTTTCAGCCAATAATGTCATGGCATCCAGCTGTCAATCAATCTTCAACATTTAGCAGAGTTCAGCCGAGCTTCGACCGTTGCCGTAGTTACCAGCTATCCAGATTCATCCCGGCGTTTACGCCTTCTATCTCATGATTGGTTCTGTGCCGTGTCAGGGGGACCTTAATAAGCGGAACATAAAAACACTGTTGTTTTAATGACGACTGATTCCATAAAAATGAATTAATCTCATCATGCCGGCAGATGGACATATTTTACATATGGAGTCTCTCACTGCGAGGTTTCATGGCACGAGTGGTCGAAGCTTCGCTGCACTTCCTGTGCTGAGGACCTTGAGTCCGTAGAGCCTTTGGTGAAGCCTTTGGTGTTTGTTTCTTCTTTTTCCTGGAGGGCGTAGCTTTTCTGCCAATTATTTTCTAAAGTAAATAATTAATCGTCGAGTCTCTGAAATGCTAAAAAATTGTGCCGAAAATCACAATTTTGCAGTAACTACTTCAGTGAGAAAGATCGAAAGTGGAAAATGCTGCCACTGAAGCAGCTGGAGGCAGAAAATGTGACAAGACATTTTCACTTTAGAAATAATGGAGCCGGTGTGTCCCATTTTCTTTCTTTATCAATGTTTGCTTAAGTCCAAAAATTAGGAGGCAGCGGTTGCTGGTCGACCGTCATGCCTGTGCAGACAAAAGGTCAACATGTAGATGATTGAGACATAGAGGAATTTAAGTACTAAGGGATAATACTGCTGTTTGCCTTAAGTTTTAAACAATGCGACACGCTGAGAGACGTCCGCACGCTTTTAAATGTACGTGTGCACGTCACAATTACCCAAAGGTGTCCTCTCATTGAACCTGAGCTTTACCTGCACGACGGGTTTCATCAGTACTGCAGCAGCCCGACAGGAAGGCCGAGAGAGAGAGAGAGAGACAAGAGTCTGCTCTGCCACGCGCATCCAAACGCCACAAAACACAGGGCGGAGTCAGGCGTGTGCACGGGGAGCGAGTGTGCAAATAAGGGGGAAAAACAGAGAGCCCCTGTAGGGGGTCACGGGCAGGTAAACAGAGAGGAGGCGGAGCAACGGGGGGCTGAAAAGCAATGACTCAGAGCTCGGAGGACTCTGAAGGCCCCTGACTCAAAGCCGAGAGCAGGAGGGGGCTGATGTAGAGCCAGAGAGGCACAAAACATGTAGATTCTCTGTACCAGGCAGAAAAACACCAGCAAACACCAAGAATCAAACTAATACACAAACGGGATCAGCAGGCTGCAATACAGGAGACAGCCAGCGGGGGCAGTGCAGGCAGGTTCGTTTCAGCAACGACTGATGGGCAACTTTCAGGGGCAATATTGACATAATGAAGTAGAACCTTTTTTGATATAGATAACTCAGCATATAAACATGCTCTAAGCAAAAACATTTGTAACAAAGAAAAGCAATGGTGACAGATTATTTCTACAGATTAACAATGAGATTTTATTGTCTTAAATGAAAGCAGTGCACTGAATCAGAAAATTAATAATATTATAAATCACTTTAAGCATTTTTTTGTTGCATTTTGTTCTTTAAAACCAAATGTATGTAGCACTGGCCTAAATTAGTAACGTATATGCAAAAAGATGTGTGACAGGCCAATACTGGCTGATCCCGTTGGTCAGCTACAAGAGAAACTGATGGACAAAGAATCAATAGGTTCCCATTAAAATGAAATGTGGTGCAAATTTTAACTGAATTTTCAAAAAAGAAAACTCGCATTCCGCTAACATTATGTGAACGTCTGGAGTTAGTTCATCGAATAGCCAGCAGGTGGCAAACTTTCCAGTCAGGTCATTTTACCAGAGAAGAAGAAGGCACAACCCAATTATACAGTGCAAACAACTAAACAAGGCGGAAAGGAAAACACAACAGTGGACAAACTACTGCTGCAGAGACATGCCTCCTTCTGCGGCTTGGTGACCTTTCAGTCACGTGACCTCTAAACGTCAGCCATTGTGCTTATCTGCATTCATCTTTAATCAATACGTCAACATTTCCACCTCCCTCAAGCTTTGAAACTTCAATGCGATATTTCAGGATTTTTCCATTCATGTTTTTTAATGTGCATAAAAACAGGCCCACTAAAAACAACCACCCAATGATGGTGTCATGTCTGAAACTGTGCACGCGCACGGATGACGTGTCCACTGCAGTGCAGTGACACACAAAACAACTGCAACACAACCTGAAGCTGGGGGAACGAATGATCCCAAATACGCGCTTGATTTGCCTTCCAGTGGAAGGTTGAACTCTCAGCAGCTCAGACTCGATCGACACGGCTTAGTCGGTTAACATTGAGGACACTGATTTTTAGTAAACCGTAACAATGCACAACTAAGGCCTGTTTTTATTGGCCACGTTGATGTCGCCAAACAGAGAAATTACTGCAAAACTTAAAACTGACTCCATAAAGATACTGTTCACCAGGTTGTTCCACGCTGGGGAACGTTGGGTCTCTTTATTAATAACCAAAATATTGATAATGAACCCGTTTGGGTCTAACACCTGGACGAAGCACCATAGTATCAAGCTGCTGACACACATTCTATTAAAAATCAGGATTAACGTTGGCAAACGGCTGTCGGGCTGTCATGCCAGGGGCTGGTACCTCACAAACCCTGATGGACCCCCCTGGAGGGGGCCCAGGGCCCAGGTTGTTCAGGCTCACCACTGATGAAAGGAAAGAATAGGTTCATAAAAGAGCTGTGCAGGTCGGAGCCCCTCAGATTTCTCAGGAAAAACAATCCGATTGGCCTTTTTTACAGAATTAGTCTGTGTTGGCATCAAAGGTCACGTTGCCATCAGTGAACTCCGTGACTGACTGTTTACTCAGAGTGTGTGTGCGCGCGCGTGCATGAGGGCTGTGCTGGTCCTGCTGAGCCTCCTGGGTGACGCCACGTGCCTCATTTGCATAATAAAAAGTTGTTGGTCCCCGGCCGGAGACCTGAGTGACAGCCCGGGGAGGACACTCGTCTAG
>KV751394.1:2142632-2181925 GCA_001698575.1 Mola mola
ACATACTGCATGTTTTAATGCTGTTTTCCCTTTTCTATTCTTGTTCTATGTGCAGTTTAAGATTCAAGCTTGTCTAAATGTGACTTTTTGTTTCAACACGTTCCCAGAATAAGATAAACAGTGCCTGTTGGTGGACTCGTGTTCTGTTTAGTGGTCCTATGTAAGTCCGTGTTTAGTGTTAAATATAAAAAATGAAGAGAATGAAGAGAAGGAACTGCTTCTGTTACATGTGCACATCACATTAATGACACAGGTTGCCAGTTTGGCAGGAAGGTAAATTAACAAAATAAGCATAAATTTAAAAAAGAAAAATAATTTAATCAATCACATTTTTCAAAAACCTCCCCTCCTAATTTGAAACCATTAATGAAACCGGAGCTATTCATCACAAAACTTTATTTAAAATGTGTACAAACAATATGTTACAATAGATACCATTTGAAGCATGTGCAAAATGTCGGCGCTGTCAGAGCACTGAGAACATGCTGCCTTCATATTTAAACTTGCTCTACAAGCAGCAGAGGGATGCTCGGCATTAGTGTTTTTCCGAAGCTTTGTCACACTGTGTCATCTAACTGCTTAACAACACGTCGCTGTCCAGGTTTACCTACGTTCCCCATCAGCCATTCCAGTTCCAGAACCCCTCCTGGATGCGAGTCCGATACCCCAGAACATTTTGGGCCATTCGCCCCCAAGTAAAGAGAGGAAATGGGAAGCTAATTTTCTATGACTGGAACGGTGATTAACACGTTTTTGCCATGGTAACCATACTGAGCACCTGGCAAGCTGCCGAACAAAACCCTCACCAGAGGAAAGTCTTTTAGCATGTAATAACAATCATTAGCCACCCTAATGTCGCCGTGAGCAGGCCTGATTAGGACCAAATTAACTGCATCTGGACCGATTGGAACAACTCGGAGGCTGATGGGAAGTCAACACATGGTGCTGACAAAGGCTTCTGAGCAGGTGGGCTCTGCAGCAGGAGGAGCCATTTTCACCAGTTCAGAGCAGAAGGAACATTTCATGAAATGGTCACTGCTTTCAAAAATAAGGTTTTTAAAGTGATCTGTAAAAATCCGTAAATGGTCTACAGTCTTGCTGAAGTCACAAGTTCTTGAATTTCTGGACGTTGTCTGAGACTCAGGCTCGCCTTTCAGTCCTTTCAGGTGGCCTGCAGCCACGTCACCAAACAAGATACAAAGATATTCCTGTGTGATCGACTCAAAGTCGTCCCGACTGCCATCGGACGGGGCCAGACAGCAACAGTGCTGCCTTGTGACACGATCCTGGGACACGGCAAACAGCAGATCCAGAGCCAAGTGACAAAAAAATCCTTTTAGTCATTCATCAGACTGAGTGTGAGCTGCTCACAACAAATCATGCAGTTCAGGCAGAGTCATGTTTCATGGGCCGGCTGCAGACACCTGTGCCATACTCAGCTCCGCTTACATCTCCAAACACAGCGAGGAAGGATTCCAGTCCAGGGCTGCTCTGATTTGACCCCTCGTCCCCTCGGATACTCCTCTGGCCACCCAAAGCCAGCCTGGGGGCGGGTGGGTGCAAGATCCCAGTCAAGGCTCTGCCTCACCAGTCAGCTGAATAACAAGACTCCCACTTGTTTCTGACTGGATGAGCAGCAAGCCAGCGTGTCTGCCTGCAGAGCTGGGCTTGAACTGGACGGGCAGCTTCAGATAGTGCTGCGATCTAACCAGGACGACACAAGTTTAAACTGTTTAAAATAAAGCATCAACGCGTCATACATTCACCTTCATGTTCTCATGGACATAAAATGAATTACTCAGGTCTTTAAAGAGTCAGGACACAGTGGAGAAAACTAGCTAACTCAGTCAACTTGACGCGCAACTGGAAGGGGAATATCCCTGAAAATCTCTGATGGTCTCGCACACGCACAGCAGGAGACATGTCAGGTCTCCATGGAAGAATATGATGTCCTGTCAATTCACATTTTGTTTGGTGGAGACTGGACTCATTGTAAAGGAGATATGATTGAAACTACAGTATAAGCTAGTGCATTTATAACAATTCTAATGCTTTTATTTTTCTTTAAGAAAATGAACATTTTAACATATTGTTAAACGTTTCAAGCATTTGCTTTTTTAATTCTGAAAATTATAGCTCAAAAGAAGACATCTCAAAATACTAAAATGTTTCACTGTAACCAAACAAAATGAAGCAGCTGCACACATCCAGCAGTTACTTAAGACTGGTGCTGGACCAAACAGCTCAGTTTGGACCTCAGATATGTCCGCACAATGCAACTGCCTTTACATGATGCTTTGGTCATTTAGTGCTCTTCTTCAGACTTTATATACATACAAAAAAAATTTTTAAAGTCCCCAATAGAGTCTTTTCTCTGAAAATCCACACCCTATTTAGAATAGAGTCGCCACCGTGATAAATCTAACCGGCTAAAGTCTGCACGTCTGTCCGTCCTAGGAAGAAGGATCCCTCCTCTGTGCCACCGTGATAAATCTAACCGGCTAAAGTCTGCCCGTCTGTCCGTCCTAGGAAGAAGGATCCCTCCTCTGTGTCTCTTCCTGAGGTTTCTTATTTTCCCTGTTTAGGGTTTTTTTAAAGTTTTTCCTCACCCGGTTCGAGGGTCTAAGGGCAGAGGATGTCACATCTGTACAGTTTGTCAAAGCCCACTGAGATAATGTGTAAATTGTGATTTTGGGCTGTACAAATAAAATTTGATTTGATTTAAATTTGATTTTTGAAGTCATGATCGCCATATGGCCTGAGCTGTGGGGAGCTTCCTTATCCTAGTTGATATTATATATAAGTTTGTTTGTAATCCAAATGTGTTTATTTTTTTAATGGGTAATGTCACTGATATTGTATAATAATTAAAAATGTATACAATGCTTTTGCCCACTGACACCATGTGACCGCACGGAGGACTTTAAAATATGGCGTCTTTTGTATATCTTTTAAGTCCGAAAAAGAGCGCCGGGCTCGAAATGTCACCTTTGTACTAGTTTAGTGTGTGGAACTATCCCTGAGGTCCAAACTGTAAGTGTGTAAGCCATAATCATCAAAATTAAAAACAAAAAAGGCTTGAAATATTTCACTTTAAATGTAATGAATATAAAAATATATACAATATATAAAAATTTATGTTTTCCCAATAATTGTCAAAAAAAAAAAAAAAACACTTTTGCACTGTATATAAGCCAACTGATGTCAGAAAATAAAAAAATCTGAACAGTTATAGATCAGATCTCGTCGATATTATGCAAAAAATTAAGAGGCCTCCAGACTTTGTAGTATTGCTCTGACACAGAGGATCTGCAGCTGCACTAATGATTCCATAACATCCCTGATGTTCGGGGATAACTTTTAAACTCTCTACTCAAAAAGAAAAACTGAGACACTAAATGGGCTGTGTGTTCAGTGCGGAGCAGGGAGCACATGATAAAAAACCACAACATGCACCACAACATCTAACACACAGCAGGGCTCACACCACACCCGCCACATCTGGGTCCGGTTCAGGTTGTGGCAGCACGCAGCAGCGTCAGAGATGACAAAATACAGTTCATCTCACAATGCTTTCCTTTTTTCTTCCAAATTTTACACCGCCCACACCGTTTTCCCTGTCTGGACATCATAAGCTGCACGTTGTACTCACTCTGAACACAGTCCCACATCAGCAGAAAATACACAGCTGGTACCTGTAACCTGGCAACCATTCCCCTGGGCCTTAGTTAGGCAAACCCTCAGTACTCCTCTGGGCCTCAGGTGTGTACTGTCTACAGTCAGCATTTGCAATAAGAACATATTATACCACACAGCGTGTTTTTAGCTGGATTTACTGAATAAACAACACTTTCCAAAAGACACGTTGTCATATACACACGCATTAGACATGTATAAACCTGCGTCCCGCCGTGTAAACCCGACTCCCGTTTAAAGTGCAGAATGAAGAGTTTGTCAGGGATAACGACCAGTGGACTCACCTCAGGGAATATTTGGAATGCTTGATGTGGAAGGGATCCCTAGGGTTTACAAATGTCAGCTGCAAGTCAATTAGAGAAGCCACACATCAAATATTAACTCCATGCAAAGCACAGCAGCAGCTGTTAGGGCTCGATATTAAACCTATCATTCAGTATAAAGAAAATCAAGTCAGTCATGCAATTTCTATTAGCAAGATGGAATAATAATAATAATAATATGTATAAGCTATTTTTTTCCAATTACATAACTACCTATTTTAAACATACTTCCAAAATGCGAGATAAAAGGTCTTTCCCGCCTCACCTCATGCATGTCGGATGAGTTGTTGCGGATGTTGACCTTCAGGGTGCTGGACTCCCCCACCCGTGTGGTGGGGAAGGTGTAGAGGTCGTGTGGTGAATACAAACCCCTCCGCACAGCCTCCTCCTGGCTGAGAATCACAAACTGTGTCACTTTCAACCGCAAGCACAGCACACACTGAACATGACACACCTACTCTAACAACACAATCCCATCACTAATGTTTGCCTCAACTATTATGTGTAAATAATCCAGTACAGCTGTTGGGGCTTGTGGTGAGTTCACATAAAATGTGACTGTGAAGTCACCATCAACGTGTGTGAATAGTTATAAAATTCTAACTTGGTGAAAAACTTGTTGAGTGGTACGGTTGGACCCTCTGGAGGAAGTAACACCCACAGTCACATCAGATTCTGCTCTAAAGCCATCAACCCTGCAGTAAAACAGCTCAGAGTTTACTTTTAAACTTTTGGGATTAGAAAGTGTATCTTCACTCTGGCTTATCAACCTGCCTGCAGCAGCAAGTCGTGAAAATATCTATTGGCAGACGTTTCAGTACAGTAATGTTGACCTCTGACTGCAGGGTAAAAGTACTTGGTTTCATGAATATACGGTGGGATGTTTGGCTTCATTTAGGTCCAATGGGAGGAAGTGGCAATGGGTTGTCCATCTTCATTAACGGTGGACAGATTGTGGATTTGGATTTGAGTGTTTTGATCCTTTCAGGTGTAACAGCTGTGAACATAACAAACTAAATGATAATATCAACACTGTGAAAACAGCAGCTTTTAGTGGTCATTGAGCATATGAAACGTGCCAACAAGGATGACCACACATTTATGTTTCATTCTTCGACACTGCATTGTCGAGATTGTGCACTAATTTCTGGGCCTGAATGATTATTCTCATTATGTGTAAGCATCAAAACTACAGACTAAGTGCCAGTTATTTATTCATTGATCGAGTCAGGCAACTGTCCGCTACACATACAGTATAATCATCTATACAAGTCCGTCGTCACTTCCTCATCTTAGCCAGAAATTTTCTTTCCAAACTCCGCAGGAAGTTATCCTGCACTTGAACTCTGGAAAAAGCAGCTTGTGCGGTTGCTCTGACGCTACTTGATCAGTAAAATAAAAAGCTTAGAAAATACGAAATGCTATTCTGGCTGTTTTGTCTTTCTTGTGGCAGTAAGGATTTTGGTGTGTCAAATCACTGTGCTACAATGCTAAAACATTATAATGTTATTAAAAATTATATTTACAAGGTTTAATTTTCCTCTCATGAAGAGCCCAAAAAAAATTATTTTAATGAATTAGTAAAAATCTAACAAATTATATTCTTTGTTTTTTGCTGAGACTTCAAACAGCACCTTTCCCCATGGTGTCCAGAAGTGGTTAATAATTCCACTGGTTTGACTGTAGCATTTATAATTCCGTTCATGTGCGTGTTCAGTTTTTGCTCAGTTGAGGTCACCTGCTTTTGCCTGCTGATGCATCAACTCTCGTCCTGGTCTTGACTGTGGCCTCCGTCTTCACCAGAGAGCAGTCTCCTTCCTGCGGTCCCTCCACTGCTCCAGACTTTATTCCCTTTGGACACAGACAAAATTTAAGAGATTTGGCAAATAACCTCCCCAGGCACAAAAAAGAAGTGTTGCCATCTCCATAGTTCTTCAAATTGCTTTAAAACTAATACCATACAAACCTAAAACATATTACACATATCTAGTTCCAACCGTAATGTCAAAGTTTTACCAATCACAAATTAGCATTTAATACCCCTTTATGATTTTTTCACCTCTTTAAGAATACATCTGAGAAATAAGACTACACCAACAAAAGCACCATCAGGGCCACTTAACCTACTGATGTGGAGACGTTCATCTGACATCCCACTCGCTGAGTGTGTTTGCTCTTAAGTTAACTGGGCCTGTCATAGCACTTCACATGAATGCCACATACACGCACAGCAGGCCTGTCTCAGCAGGGGGCCTCTCTTTGCCATCCCATATCCAACTTCACCTTTGTTAATTCTGTCACCAACACTAACTACAAAGCCAGTCAAGGTAACGCCGCTTCTACTTCCTTTTTCTTGTTAGGTGATGAAGGTAATGCCACACTGTAGTGCTTCAAAGTGAGCAGTTCCCCTGTGAGCAACGCCTTTCGTCTCAGAGTAATACAAGTTAATGTGAGAATGAATATCACTGCTTGTTCGACGATATCTGACAACAGTGGGAAATAAGATGATAGGAGGTTAATTTAAATTGGGACATTTCACTGTTTTGTTGCTGGTAGAGACGCACAAAGGTAAGAGGAGGGTATATTTAGATTAATCATGGTTTATTAGGATATTTTAAGAACAATCATACTGTAACTACACATCATGAATATAACCAAACTCAGAACTAAAGCAGCCCCTAAGGTAAATACAAGCAGCTATGGTATATAAAGGAAAAGAGACGTTGGATCTTCACGTGACCCTAATATATTAAAGTTTTTAAAAAAAAAAAAAAAAAAAAAAAAAATTTGTTCTTAATAACCATTTGCTCTCAGTAGTGTTTGACTTCCAGGCACAAAACGAATAAATGAGTCCTCACAGTGCCGCAGAGTTGGAAGCGAATTCTGGCTTTCTGCCGGGGCTCAGACACAGGGTGGCACTCCAAGTCCCAGAACTGGGCATAGTCCCCTCTGTCCCGGGGCAGGAAAGTAACCGGCACCTGGGACAGGAAGAAGAAAGTAAGAACTAAAATTACAGACAGACTCTCGGCACCAGCGATGATGATGAGATATGTGATATCAAACTTATCTACTGGCAACAGGAAGGATGAAATCACCTATCTTTAGTAGTTTTATCTGCATTTATTAATTCTGCAGTACATATACGGTTATTTTGGTGAAAAATAGTATCAGAATAAGTCCCTACCTGCATCTTCTCGTAGGCTCCCAGTATGCCCGATACACTGGAGCATCTGAAAGCAGTGTATGTGGCCCGGTAGACATCCGCAGTGTTGTCAACACCCTGAGAAGAGAGAAAGGACCAAAGCTTGGGCCGGGTCACTGCTGTCAATTACGGGCGGTGACAAGATTCAAGATTAAGATGAAACATCGAGAGTGTGACACTGCAAATTCAACTCAATACCAAACTGAAGAAAAGGACAGAAAGTTTTACACAATAAATTAAACTTATTTTCAACAGAAACAAAAATAGACTACTAAACAAAAATAATTTGTTCTCGGTGGGAGAAAAAGGATGAGAAACAAGAAAAACAAGAATGAAAGAGTTGACAGAATAAAGATGATAAGAAAAAAGCACCTTGACATATGGAGGAGCAAATGATGAGAGGTACCACCTCACTTCCACTTCCCCACACTGCACCTCCAGCTGGGCCTCTGAAGTAGAAGAGAGAATAGAGAGTGAAAGATCCCACAGCAACACATGCACGGTTTGATGCCTACAGACGCTGACTTGATGGTGGAAAATATTTCTCACCAAAACTTTCTTGGGCTTATAGGTCAGGATCTGGGCTCAGTCACATTTGCAGCCGTGGCAACGAGCGAAATAAGATGTGTGTTGAGTTTGGTACTTGGACCCCCCCTAGAAGCTGTTCTATTAGGATACAGCTGATGTTAACTAGCAAATGTTATGTGATGGTACAGAAAGGGGCTAGCCACAACAGCTAGCAATAGCATCAAATCTGGGGTTCAGAAGAAAATTTTTGGGCCTTTGGATGCCAGAGGCTAACATCCCTGAAAGCATCTGATGTGCAGATTTTCCATAAGACACCGGTGGAAAACGGTCTCCTGGTCAGTCACCTTCTTACCTGACATTTCCCCTGAGAGGGTGGCAGGGAAGATGATGGTCTTGTTGTTGATGTCCACCAATGCTTGAGGTGCTGGTGGGGTCTGCGGGGGTAACGTGGTCTTGCTAGTGGCAGGCCTGGTCCCAGGCAGCACCGGGGTGGCAGCCTGAGGAGGCAGGACTGACAGAGTTGTGTCCGCTGGGGCCGCAGACACATCCAGAGCCAGGTCCCGACGGATCTGGACCTTAATAAACTGAAGCCGAAGTCACATTGCACAAAGTCAGCTCAAGACAAGATTCACTGACTGGTCTGAAAGGCCAGAGTTTCCATACCTTCTGTTGACCGGCACACTGGACATATATCTGCCCACTCCATGGCAGCAGGGCAGATTTTGTCGCTAGTGAAGGGTTGGGACTGATCAAAATCTGCAGGTGGCACCTTGGTTAACAAATAACATTAATTAGGATTGATCGATCTCCTGTAATTGATCTTAAAGCAACAATAACACTAATTGTTAAGGGTGCAGCTACCTCTATTACAGACACATAACTCAACATATATTCATCAATAAGCTCATGTAAAACACACTAGATGTCATGTGATCAGCACAGAAACGTCAACTTTACCACAGCCAGTAAGTCAACCACCAAGTGTTCTTACTGAGGCTCGATAACTCCGTGCTGAGGGGTGATGGTTAGGCAGTGAGCAGGCCAGGATAAATCAAAGCTCAGCTCTCTTGATGTATTGTTCCGAATCTGAACGTGACTAGTGGTGGCTGCACCATCTAAAAAACAACAATAGAGGAAAAAGAATAGGCTGTTTGGTACTTAGAGTCAGAGTCAATTTTACAGAATCATTCACCTGTGGTAAGAATGTTACTGCTTTAACAGCCACACTCATCTGCAGTAGATTTGAAAGCTGAGTTTCACACAATAATGCCCTTTTGAAATTTACATTCTACTCACTGATGGTGGGAGCTGCAAGGACAAGCTGTTCAGGATGGATGGTCCAGGACTCAGACTGCCTGTGTAATGTCTCTGAGCCCTGAGGGAGAAAGAGACATTCTGTATTAGAGAAAAAAAAAGAAAAAAAAAGCATTTTGTATATATCGAATGCAATAAAAGCAACATTTCCGTCTCATCTAGTCGAAGCGACACCAAATTAAGCAGCAGTCTTCCCATCCCAAGGAAGTCTTAAAGCCATTAGCGAGGTCTTGTGGTACCTTCGGGGCAGGTTCTGTCACTCTCAGCACTGGACCTTGTGGACCTTTCACTGGCAGCACGTCCAGCGACACGTTGCCATTTGGCAACTCACTGAAAAACACAAAAACATTAAACCATACATTTTTTTCAACTTCACAAAGCAATTTCCTTCCCTATAAAATGTAGAGACGTACACAGATTTCACAAAATCAGTGTGCACCATTGATGTAGACTCAAGCCACATATTTCTACTTTAATGTTAAACAATGAAATAATGTTTGCTGAAAAACTTAAGCAAACAATTTCTGCATTTGTGTTGAATATAGCTGTTGCCCGTTTCCAGGGTTGATACAGGTACTAGTGTGTGGCAGCATGCTAAAATATCTGTGTCAGTACCTGTCTGTCTCCGAGCTGTAACTAGCAGATGGCAGCAGCACCTCGGTGCAGCCGCTCTGCTCGTACTCTGAGCTCGGTGTGCTCCCCAGCAAAGACACCACTATCTTACTCATGTTTCCATAGAAGATGTGAGCTTCATTGGGCCTCTGGGGCAGGTCAAAGGCTAAAGAAAAGGCAAAGTATTAGCCAGAACCAGAAATATTTAACACTTTCTCAATGGCATTTTTAAATTGAATCTATTATTTACAATACTGTATGACCTTCAAATTGAGGAAATTTCATCAACTGACTAAATTACACACAGAGCACACACAACTGTCAGATTTAATCAGCAAAATAAATATTAAAAACAATTTTCAGTAATGTGCTTTCCTAAAAAGAGACAATGGTAACAATAACAACATCTCACTCTCTGTAATGGTTTCTTCTCCCAGGAACTTCTCATTAAAATCAATGTTTTTCAGCAGACTGTTCTCAGACAGAGCCTTCCATGGAGCCTCTGGTTTGCTCTGCAGCAATCTGGCAGAAGGAAACACAAACATGCTGCAAGCACAACAAAAACAGCTTTCTTGCAAAAAAACATCTGGAAAAGGATCCATAAACTCCATCAGTACTTTTAATGATTCTGAAACAATTTATGTTTATTTGAAGGTACAATCCAGCATACAAATCAACCTTAGATGCAGCATCACACAACACAGACTAAACTTTATGTATAACTAAGCTGGACAAGGAAAACAGACATGAAACTAAAAGAATTAAAGGAATTACTGGTCTGACATCAGCGGTTTAGGCTCCAATTTGCATGGCAAAGTACAGTACATGAACGTAGAGTCATTAATATAACCGTTTCAATACAGTCACATCATTATTTTTGACTGAAGTTTTTTTTTTTTTTCCAATGCATCAGATCAGTTCAGATTTATATAGAAAATTAAAAGTCCAGAATTCTTTTTTTTTTTTTTTTTCCCCCACTGCCATTATTTGGGCATTTGGGGACAGGCATCATATTTTATCCATATCGGTTCTATCAAACTGTTTATCTAAATAAGTATGAATGTAAAAATAGGCAATCAACTATCCTTAATTATGAGCAGAGAGAGAGAGAGAAATATTTGAAGTTATCAGCGCATTAAAAAGGATAAATCATTGACTTTACTGACATCATTGCAGCATGCATTAAAACATTTATTGAAAACTTCTTTAAAAGAGAAAACAAATTTCTGTCTGATCCTGTCTGCCCTTTGAAGGTAGCTGACTCACGCGTATTTCCTCTTTTGGATGCATTGAAATTAAAATAATTATAGATTTTTATCTACTTGTTTATTGATAGAAGAGAACGAGTGTGCAGTAACTAACTAAGTTGTATTAACCATGAGCTTTAATATATTTTGGTGTCTTAATATTGTGGCACATTGCTACCGAAGGCCCCACACCATAAGGAGGCGTTTGATCTGGTAAACAGCAAAATGCCTTTCTGAAACAGACACCACTGATAGATATGCAAACACACAAACAACAGATGTCACTTACATCAGTGTCTTAGTCTACTTTATTTTCATTGTGTAAAATCTTAACATTAATTCTATAGCTGTAATCCAGAGAGACAGGAAAAGCAAATAGAGGCACTTCTGTCCACTCTTAGTACAGTGGACCTAAAAAAATGACTCCATAGAACTATGGACCTGCGTTTATTTGAAAAAACTGCCCACACCTGACGAGAAAAATGGGACAGGTGTCTAATAGCAACACTACCTTTAACTGAAGTTTTACGGTAATCATTAACTGTACACTACTAATTCCTATACCTGCTATCATAACTTAAAGCATAAAACAAATAAGCGAAAGTTCTGGAAGGTCTCACCTCCTAAACTGCTGCCTGGACACCTCATCTCCACAAAACAGACAGACGGTAGCCAGTAGTGCACCAGCGGACTGACAGATATTCTGTTCTCTCTGGGTGGACTTCATTAGCACGGTAATCACCTGAAAACACAAACAGTATTACTTCTAATCATTCATTCTATTCTCTTGTGCAGAATTGGACTGAACTAGCTTGATTCACGCTGCCCGGATGCTCTCTCTCACCTCCTGTGTTCGCTCCTTTAGTACAAACTGTGACGGGGCGAGGCTGATGACAGAGGGCTCCATGACTGATCGTGTGTGCATGTCAAAGAAGGCCATGGCTTTGATGAACGCTGATCGGGAGCCGGTGTTCCTCACGCACAGACAAACTTTGCTGACGCGGCCAACACCAATGTTGGTAATTGTTGCCACATAGCCATCCCCCTGTTTCCGCTGATCCTCCAGAATAACGTTGCTGGTCCCACCATAGCCTGACAGTGGAATCTGAAGTGTGTAGACATTGGAACCATATTAGATTAGAACCAAAGTCTGCATTGACAGAGAAGAACGCAGACAGTTCTTCAGATCCTCACAGTGAATTTGACGCCCGGCTGTGAAGGTCGGACTCCAGACTGTTTGATCTCCAGCTTAGCTAACATGCAGGCCACCCTGGTGGGAGCAAAGAGCAGGTGGACGGTCACGTCCTCTTTGGGACGAATGGACAGCTCCCCATGTCGAGTGAGAAGCTCTTCAGGGCTGAACATGCTTTGGAGCTGAGGGAGAAAAAAAATTTGAATACATTTGAGAGCTGCAGACCTTCCTTAAGAATCAATCAAAAGAAGTTATGGAGAAAGGGTCAAATATGTGAACTCAGGTTTCACACATCACATCCTGTTCACAGGCCTTGAGATGTACAGTGTACCTGTTTTACAAAGATGTAGAGAGTCTTCTGTTGCTCTGCTGAGAGCTGTGGAATGGCCGAAAAACTGATTTGTGACAAGTTATGTCGCTTGTGATGTATTGTGAGTAGTGCTGCAAAAATTAATCGATTAGTTGATCAAAAGAAAATAATTTGCAACTATTTCAATATTCGATTGATCATTTCATTCTTGTTTTGAGATAAACTATTAAATCATTTTTGGTTCCAGCTTCTTAAATGTCAGGATTTGCTGCTTTTCTTAGTCATCTCTGGCAGAAAATGAAGGTAGACAACTATTGGTTAGTGTAAAAACGCAATTTCAAGACATCACTTTGGGCTCTGAAAAAAACGTGATGAACATTTATCCTTATCGCTTTTACAATTAAATGAAGTAAATTGTCAAGTAAATGACTGACTGATCACGAAAATAATCAACAGAGTGATCAATGACCAATTGTTAGGTGCAGCTCAAACTGTGAGTGATGTAGGCGTCATGTATTGACAAGGAAGAGGAATGATTAGAATTTAAATAATATCTTTGGTTCTGTTCAATTGACTTTACTTTAACCAAACGTTGTGTGACAAATTAAAAGAGGAATATAAAAATGGGTCTGGCACTCTTCTAATGTCATATCATCTTTGGCCTCTTTTCTATCCGATTGTACCTAAATGCATCTGTGCGATCCACCTGTAGTCAAAGGAAAGTCAGAATGTGACAATACACATACAAACCTTTCGCTTCTAGTCTTCCTTGCTCAGTTTCCCAATGTGTAAATACCTACCTGAAAACAGTCCTGGTCTTGACCACGAATGAGCAGCCGTAGATGCTGTGTCATTTTGCTCGAGTTGTTTCTTAAAACCAGCTTCTGTTGGCTGAAAAACAACAGAAGCTATCGGTTATGACATAAACAAACCATGTGCAGGACTGCCAATTTCACTTGGTCAAACTCTGCTGCAGGATTGCGAGTTGTTATCTAAATGTACTAGTGTAGAATAACCAAGTCAAGCCTGTCCAGTTAAACCTTTAAAGAATACACAGATTCTATGTCAGATTTAGCTTCCTCATTGCTTTCTGTAGTTTGTTTCTCATCAATGATAGTAAATAAATTCTGCATTCTGCTGAAATAGCTTCTGAGGAATAATTCTCCCTGTAGAGAGACTTTGTCCCTCCTCATGAATAACATTATACAAGCTTTAATAGAATAAGGTGGACCACTGGGTCTTCAGCTTTTTTGAATGATTAAACTTCAGTGAATAATTGATACCAATCAAATGTTGCTTTTTATAATCAAGTAATAGTAACACAAGCGAAAAAGTTGCTTACACAGCTCGGCCCAGCGTGACCCCTCCCCACGCTACAAATTGTTTATTAGAGAGAATTGGTGGGACGTCACTGGCCACACCGGGACCAAAGAGAGCAGCAGATGGAATGGCAGGTTTCCCAGAGTCCTCTGGGGCAACTTCTCCTTTCAAGGTTACCTCGTACTGAGGACCTGATGGCAGCACCAAGATGGTGAGAAGGCTACAAAATAACAAGCACGAGAATGTCAGTCTACAAAACTGTCCACTGATGTGAAATACTTTTGCAATTGCTGCGTTTTGGAAAAAAACGCTGAAGAGATTTGTTCCTTTTCTCAAATATAATAGAGCTAGATTGTAATTGTCCTGGTGCTGACGACAGTTTGAAAAATAGCAATGTCGCTCTAGAAATCCTTTACCTTTCTCGATATTTCCTGCTGCCCTGTGCTTTGAAGGTGACTGCAACAGCATGTTCCTCTCCAACCCTCAACGACAGTTCATCGGGTGTCACAGAAAAGCTGTCCTCAGCATCACTATGCTACAAGGAGCAGAAAAAATAGCAATGAAACAGTGTGGTGAGGCAGTGGTGAGGTGTAAGGCAACAAGAGAGAAGAGATTGAAGGAGGGAAACATGGGACAAGAAAAACACCACAGGGAAAGTGAAGGATCAAGGAGCAACAAGTCAAAGTTAGAGAGAAAACAAGAAAAAACAGGGACTGGAGTAAAATGGAGTAAAAAAAAAAAAAAGAAAAGAAAAGAGAAGTAAAATATCAGCAGATCTTCTGTGTCACAGAGGCCTACCCAAACCCCAGATCTAATAAGAAAAGTAAAGGTCAGCATTACCGTGAGTTTCAGCTGCACATCAATGTTTCCTGCATTCTTTAAAGGTAGCATCTGTTGACTGGATTTACCCAGTGGAGCTGACAGGCTGACAGTCTAGGCAAAAGGAGTGTGAAACGAAGTTAATTGCCAAGTTACAGCGGACAGGAATCATACTGATAAAACTTTTAGTTTTATGTCAAAGAGAACTGAATGTATTTATGTTTAATTGAATTATTCAATTTCTCAGAGTCCTTTGATGTTAAATTAAACAAAATGAGAGTTTAATCTGTAGACCCAAGTTGTGTGTAGAAAAGAGAAAAGTTGACGGTAAGTTCTCTTTAGCTACCTCCTGATGTAAATTGCTAAATGAAAAACAGGACAAAACTTGTAAACTGTTGTAAGAATCAAGATAATCTTAACTGACTTTATGCAAGATACCCAAGATGTATTGTCAAAACGGCTTTGTGGTCAAGTTTAATTTAAAACTTGAAATGCATTACAGTGCAGCAAGGTGCATAGCTAAACCGTTAGTCTGTTTGACTACCTGCAGGTCTTTGGGAGCATGGACTCTTGCGGTTCCGCACCTGGCCCGGAGGGGAATACTTTGAATCACATGACTAGGACCGGGAGAGTCAACTTCAATCTCCACCCGAGCACTGTACTCATCGGCCAGACCGAGCTCTCCTGTCACACACAAGCATAAAGAGTCAGGCCAACACAAAATAACCTTACTCTAGTCTTATTCTGCAATTTTAATTACTTTTGGAAAATGTGAAAAGGAAATATTTAATAGTTTGAGTTACATTTGTCACAGTTCATTCCCTTCCATTCCATTAGTAATAATTATGCAAACAGTAAAATGTGAAGTGTTGTGAAGTGCTACTCCATAAGGATTTGTCATATTGATTACCTGAAGAAACTTTGTACTTCTGGGGGGCCTTGAAGATTACCCAGACTGTGAAGCTCTGTGGAATCTTCAATCAAAAAAAAAAAAAAAAAAGTTTTTAATGCAATGGATAAAAATCACTTGCGCTTCACACTAAGTGAGAATCAGATTGGATTAGTGAAATTGCTGCATAATATATATTAATTTTGGCAAGTACAACAATTAGGACAGAAAACAAGAAATTAGCAGGGTTAATTAAACAAATAAATGGGTGTAGAAATGTAAATCTAACCTCTCCATAGCTGGCGTGCATCACGTGATTCATCACTGAGGGAGAGGACACTGGAGCCATGTGTCCGGCTTGCTGTGCTGCCTCAGATGTCAGGGTAAGAGGTTGTTTGGAAAAGGTGAAGCATCTCCATGCTGTGGCGGTCTAAAGAAACAAGATAAAAATGTGATCCATTCATAAAGTTTCCTCAAATTAAAAATGTTATAGCAAAAAAGTCAGACCATTGCAATATTGCATAAACTAAATATATCTTGAATCAAAAGTCTCTTGCACGTTACAATTAAAGCTATAAGAATTATAAAGTGATGTGTTTGTTTTAACTTCAATACATTAGAATTGTTTGATTTGATTGACTATATCACTGCACAGATAATGTACAAAGCAAACAATACATTTCCAGACTGTATTCAGAGGTTGTTTGAAATAAGAGTATGAACTCAGAGAAGAGGTACGTTTTTAAGAAAAACAAAAGAACACACACACATACACACAAAAAGGCAAGGACAAAGATAAAGAATAGATGAGTATTTGATACGGAGGTGAAACTGCGGAATGGTTGTGAACTAATGTGTTGTTCACGTTGCCACATCATGATACACCGTATATAATCCTGAAATTTTTCTTCAAATCCTGTATGTCCGTGAAGGTTCTCAGTCATCCAGGTCATCTTGATCTCGGAGTGTTTAATAGGAAGCAACTGGACTTCTTATCTTGTTTGAAGACGTTTCGCCTCTCATCCGAAAGGCTTCTTCAGTTCTGAGGTTCAGTGCGGGAAACCCAGGTATTTAACCCCGAGTGGGTAGAGACAATCACCAATCACCCACAAAGAGGACGTGTTTTGAAATCCTCTTCATAAAAGCTTTGACTTTGACAAATATAACAATATTCTTAACAATATACCTTGAGGTCGATATGGATGCAAGGGGTAAAAATGACTATTGGTAATTTGACAAAATATTAAAAAAAATTGTAATAGTCATCAGTTCGTCTCTGGACTTGCTCTCTTCTGCTGTAGTCTCTGTGCAGGGGAGAGTGTGCAGACTGGATGTCTGAGGAAGCAGCTACCCCTCCAGCCCGCTGCCAAACACCGCCTTGCCGAGAACCAGACCTACGTGGAGGGGAAGCTCTACCTGCACCCAGCATGTCCACTCTGCCTCACCTAGAGACACAGCCGTGAGCTGGAGCAGCCGGTGTGTGTTAGGAGAAAAAGAATTTTTAAAAAAAGGTTGAAACTTGATGAGCTTAAACAATATTGTATGCCAAAAGCTGCATGGTGTCTGAACACAGAGTTTCAGCTTTACACAGGTGTATCTTGTAGAAATGACAGAGCTGCCAATGGAGCTCAGTGTTCATGGTTATAGATCTGTCTGCATGTTTGTAAGTGGTGTCAGAATACAGAGAGATGCACTGTGTTGACTCACTGCTCTGATGACCAGACGGATGGGCACTGTTGCATGAGTCCTGTTGAGCAGTTTGAGAGGAAGGGATTTGGCACTGCCTGCTAGAAGATCTCCAAAGTCCAGACAGCCAGACTTGCTTACTTCAACCTGAAAATCAAAAAACATAACCCAAGTCACAACATCACAAGTCACTTCTGTATCATATATCTCCAAAACACAATCTCCATACATGAGCTCAATGTAGCATACTACGTTTGGTTAACGGTGTGATCTGTGGGTTGGGGGTCCTCACCTCTAGTGCAGGATTCTCTGCAATGCCAACCAGCACCACCTTCTTAGCAAATAAACCGGCCCTGGCAGCCGTCTCTGTTTCGGCAGATGCGGGCCAGGAGCAAACATTGAGGACACACTGGTAGACACCAGCTTCTGGAGGGATGAACAACACCTTCTGCTCCTCTGTAGTCTTGGGGCCAATGATCGTCTTATTCTTCACAATAAGCCACTGGTATGGCAAACTATCAACCTGTAGGCATCAACATTGAAGATAGAGTAAAAGGTGATGATTCAAAGAGTATGACAACTAAAAAAACCAAACACTGCAGTGATTTATATATGATTGATCTTTCCCCTTGTATTATCATAGAGGAAATATTGGATATATCTGGCTAAATCATCAAACGCCAATGTTTTCCAGCACTTAATTATAGCAAGAATTTGTTAAGTAATGTGCTGTTTTTGAATATAATTCTGAGGATAGAATGCTTACCTTCTCCCCATCAATGGCCAGGTTGGTGACAGTGATTGACACTTGCTGCCATCTTTCAGAGGGGTTGAAGAGGCTGAGGGAGGTCTGTGAGGCGATGCCGACACAGCAGGTGTGAGGGAACCGCAGCTCCTCTGGCACCACCACTTGGCCTGAGGATGAAAATGGAATGAGTATAGCTGATACAGGGAAATACAGAAGAGGGAGATAATGTACTTATTGTGGCTAGCACGTTCCTTTTTTTACCTGAATTTCTCCCAAGGGGGATCAATAAAGTTACATCTTAAGTTAAATGAAGACAATGAGAAAACTATGAACAATACAATCTGACTTCTATACAGATTATCTTCCTTTATCCGACTGTTGTCTAAAAATATCAGTTAAGGCATGAAGAGGATAAACATTTAGAATTAACGCAACACAATTCAATACCAGTCGAGTCCTTATATGACCAGAATCAGATGTAGAGACTGATAGACAGCAACAACACATGGTGCATCAGAATATGATGTAGCTGCAAATTCTAAAATGTGAATGCTTCACATGTACATTTGACCCAGCAGCAGATTATTGTCACCGATTCAGGATTTAACCAAATATATAATTAGGGCTGGGTGATATGGCCTATAAATAATAATATTCTTATTAATATGTTTAAGCTGTATCATAATACACACTATCTATTGTGTGTATTTTAAAATCTTAAGCACTTAATAAATGTGCAATTTAATGTTTTTATACATAAGATGACACCAGTGTGATGATTCCAGTAGTCCCTGAAATATTATTTCTGCTTTATTTACTACTTTTTCTTTTTTTTTTTTTTTTAAACTAGTGTGCAAAAAGAGGGAAAACACAATCCACTTAAAATTATTAATAATTTTAACTACTTATTTTAAACCAGATAGCTGCACACGAAAGCTTTTAACAAATGTAAATAAATAATTGCAATTCTGTAAGCCCATACACTAATCCAAATCCAAACCACTGACAGATGATAATCAGAGTCCTGTGACCCGACCAGTGGGCGGTGAGCTGGGTAAAACATTATTTTCTTCGCACCAAACAGGATCATGACAACTCGGGTATAAATATTAGATACTTTATGCTTTAGGTTAAAGCATGTTTTACCATATTCAGTGCCTTGAATTTTCTTAAATTTATAGCTACTTTGGAAAAAATATAGGCACTTCTCTTTTCACATTTGTAACACGAGTTATTATTTTGTTATTTTGCACACTCAGATTTAACCTGAGCAATTTTTTTTATTTTTTATTTATTTTCAATTACAATTGATACATACAAGCTCAGTCCTTATTTTCGTAAAGGAAAAAAAGCATGGCTGTAGGGTTCTTATTGCGCACCTTTGCAGTCCGTGTTCTGTATTTAATTAAAGGATAAAAGCTGGTTTTTTTTATCAGAACCGTTTTTGGTTTTTTTTAAAAATGTAAGCAAGTACAAGACAGAATAATCACCGTTTAAACATCATCACTGTAGGATACTCTTTACAAAACATTTTGCTAAAATAAAATGGGTGGGGATGCAATAATATCCCATATTGTGTTATTAAAACACTCTTAATTACTGCAAGGGAAACTCTGTCACCGCAACAGCCCAACAGATGGGCCTTTAACTATTTTTGCTCTCTCAGACTGTCCGCACTCCACTCCTCCTGACACAAAAACACACGTGCCCAGGAGAATTTTCTGGATGGGTGAGGGAGTGAGCGGTCTACTATTGCAGCACATCATGAGAGAGAAGTTAAACTCCAAAATGAATTTCATGCGAACGGCTTCAAACGTACATGGCACAATTAGTACTCGATGGTCGCAATATAGTCATTTACTGTACCTCACCTGGAATAAGCCTCAAGTATTTTCTTTATATTAGCTATCCATCTGTGAAATATGGTCATCACCCCTTCTGTTTTTTAAGTGATAGGGTCGGTTACATCGGCTGGACGTAGATTAAGTTGGGTGTAAGCCCTATGTTGGGCTTACCAGCCAGTATTGTGATGAATATTTACAGCTGATGCACCAACTAAAACTACAATTAGCCAAAACTACATCAAGCATAGAACAACACCATATCCACCGCTATTGCTGGCACAAGAGAACTTTTAAATAAAGCAGCATTGCAACCCCTCAGTTCCTGAAACCCACCTGCCATCAGTGGCTCTACACCATATTGACTGTAGGGTTTTCCCATCATTCCCACGTCCTGCTGGCTCTGATGAGGTCTAGAGAGGTGATGGGTCCCAGAAATCCCCAGAGGACCTGAAGAGGGAGGGATGTGTTTTGCTGTGAGACCATTTTTAGATATACCTGAAACAAAGCAAAACCAAAAAAAAGTAGAAGAGGAAGTTGAATTATTTTTCGTAGCAGTTGATTGTTCATGGATATAAAGAAGTGTTAGTTATGAGAGAGTAGACATGCCTGTTAAGGCTGTTGCTCCCATATGATAAGCACCAGGATGTAATGGCACTTCGGGTTCCAAATACTGCTGAGCAGGCTGGGAGTTAAAGAGAGGGCGTCCAGTGAAAAGTGACTGCATATTTCCATGAGAGGGAAGGTCAATCAAGCCAGCACCCTGTGGTTTAAAGCTGGGGATGGGCACATAGTGAAGTCCCTCTGATGAGTACGACAGAGGCATCTCAATACCACCAAAATATGCCGACGATGGCACTGAGCTGGCACCTCCCCACTGCTGAAGGTTCTGAGGAGCTGCCGTGCTGCTTGCTTGCTGGATGTTGACATTGCTGCAGTACCCAGAATCCACTTTAACAAGCTGTCTCACACTGGACTCAGAGATATTTCTGCAGCCTGCTGAAAGACCAGCAGTTCTTTCACCAGATTGGTGGAAGTTACATTCACTCTGACTGCGAACACAACTTAGAGCAGAGTCACTACATGAGGGCTCTGAGCTTTGACAGTGCTCAGCTGGCAGTGGGTCCAGGCTTTTAGAAAGCTGTGGTGGCACCTGGTCCAGAACTTTAGGTGGATTGTGAATATCCAGATTAGACTGTAAGTCTGGTTCCACAGGAGGAGTTGGGCTGAATCTGATGATGGTGGTGCTCAGTGCCATGGTACAGTTATTCTGTGGAGGGCCGAGAGGAGAAATACAGAGTTAAAACTATTTCAACAATACAACTCAAGTATTACATGTGTTTAGATAAAAAAATAAACATTTTAAGATATTGACTTGAGCAGGCCATGAAATATTAATTTCCCAGAGCACAGACCTCCACATCTCATGCAACTTTGAGTGCTTTTGCAACAAATGTTAGGTTATTGTCTGATTTCATGCCAGCTCAATCTGCAGCTGCAGCTTGGAGGACCTCCCTCAAGAAAAAAATTATGAGCGTATTGTAAGCATATGTAAAGCCACTTATAGTCACTTCTGGACACTTCCAAAAGACGTTTCTTTCATAACTGGTAGCATCACGCGCATTACTTAGAGCGGCCATTTCGTCTCTGTGCTCAGCCTAAGGTACTACTCATTTTATCCTACCCTGCCATACCTTTTGCCGCTCAGGCGTAGGCATGCCAGTGCCGTCATTCATCGAGATGTAAGTGAGCCTGCTAATGCTAGGACTGGAACAGGTAGACTGAGGGGAGAGGTCAACACCTGGATGTTTGGATGTAGGTGACACCATACTAGAGAAACAAAATGACAAGGGAAAAATAGAAAGAACAAGTGAATGTCTCAAGCTTGTCTGTAATAATAGGAATGAGCGGAACAACAGAATTGTTATACTACACTAAAAGATCCTTACATGCCAAGTAATCACTATCAATTTGGGCTTCGTATAATCAATACTTGAATCATAAAGACCATATGTGATACAATACCCATCAGCACTAGGAAGGGAGGTCTGACTTGGAGAGGAGTGAGTCAGTGGAGAGGTGGACGGTCTGAAGCTGTTTTGTGTCACTTCCACACATGGCTCAGAAAAACCCTTCAGCATCTCTGAGAAACAAGGTTATTGAGACACAAGTTCATCATGTCATTTGAATGTTGACAGGGGAATTCTAAATTATGTCCAATATGATGGCAAAAGATCTCCAAAGTTGTTTGAATAAAACTGACCACTGCAATGGGTTTAAATCAGAAGCCATATTTCAGTGTTTTACTCACCAGACGTAGGATCTGGTGGAGGCTGGGAGAAACCAACATGCTTCTCTGCAGAGCTAGACGGCAGAGGAGCAGTGATGGTATTGAGAGGTGGTTTCTTCTCTGGATAACTCTTTGGTCTTTCTGGCTGCTGTTGACCTGCACTCTTCACACCCTGTGGAGGAGAACCTTTAAACCGAGAAAGGTCTGACTGCCCTTGTCTCGAGCCCGGTGGTGTTCTTGGCAAACCAGATGAGGCAGTAGTGCTTTTATCACTGTTTTGTGACGTTTCTAAGGAAGAACTTATAGTGTTGGATGCTCTTGGCTTTAATGCTCCTGGCTTAATGCCATTTTCTGTGATGGTTCTGGTAGCAGTAGACACAGAGTTATTAAATGCTCCTACTTTGTCTGCAGGGCGTTTGAGAGTGGAAGATTGCTCAGCACCAACAGACATCCTGGCAGATGAACTTGGGTGAGGAATCAAACTTCTTTTTATGTCACTCTTACGACCCGGAGATAAGGGATTTGTACAGGCTATTGTTGATACGTTATTGTTTAATGTCGCTTCTCTTCTGTCTTTCTCCTCGGTTTTTGTACTTGTGGTTTTCTGTTTAGTTTCACTATCCACTTCCAGAGAGGAGCTTGCCTGGTCCTCAAGATAGCCTGCTCGATGATTCCTGAGAGAGCTGCTGAGGTTGTTAGCCCAGGCAGTCAGGTCAAAGGTAGTGTGTGCTACAGAGGCATCAGAGATGCCTGACAGGTCAGCCTTTTTAAGGTATTTGTCCATGTTGAAGGAACTCGGTTCCCCAACACAGGTGCTCTTCTGCAGTGCTTCCAATAATGCACTCTGATATGGATCAGGGAGGATCTAGTAGTAGGAGTATGTTAAAGTCACAAGTTAATTATTATTGCCACTGGTGTCGATTCAAAAATACAAATCATAATTTATCCCACTTTCTTTGTTAAACTCTACATAAGGCGAATGTATGAAATGAATGCTAAATAAATTCTATACCACGTAAAGTCTGAATTGCACTCGTAGTCCCATATTAAAAAATTTGAATGCTTTTTAAGTATCTGGGGAAAACAAGCCTTACCTGCTCAGGGGAGTGTGGTTCTTCAGCACAGTTGAGAGCAGGTCCAACAGGCACTACTGACTCAGGTTGATTCCTTGTCCTGCCCCTCTTGGACAGCTCCATGATCATGGCAGCTAGTTGCGATGGGTCAGTGCTGATGGACGCATCAGCAATGGCTGAAGCAATTGTGCTGATACTGAGCATCAAATGACTGCTATTACTGACAGGGGACATGCAGTTTTGGTTACCCAAGCTTGACTCAGAGCCAGAGCCTTCACTGTGCTCAGTTTTAACTGCAAAGTCCTAAAGAGGAGAAACAATTATGGTGGAGAGCCATACAGCAGTACATGTACTCCTAAATGTTGATACTGATACATGTCAAAAGATGAAGAAGATGTCTGTACCTCCTGTTTAGGTACTTCTGAATCTGTATGACCTTTCGGTGACATCCTTTCACCAGGTGCTTCAAGGGTTTGGTCCAAGTCCTCTGCAAGGATATGATCATAAATAATACGAACAGTCAGAAAAGGAAAGTGCAGCATTTTAAAATAAGCAAATGACAGAAAAGGTATCAGGCTGGAACACGATTCTTCAGCTTGAGCAATACTGTCAACACACCTGGGTTGAGAGTTTTGTCTCCTTCACTCAATAACATGCTTTCATTTTGAGGAGAGTTGTCTCTAGCTGAGAACTCTGAAGGGGGAATCAGAGCAAATGGTTCCCTCTTCTCTGGGGAGGTAATGATGTAGCCAAAGGAAGGCTAGAGAAACAAAAAAAAAAAAAAGAAGCAGTTTCCTCTCAGAGGCTGATGACAAAAAGCACAGGGGAATGCAACCTCAACTCTCCGCTGTTAGACTGCAGAGATTTCAATCACAATCTGCTTTAGCCTTGTTATTTTAATTTCTGAGGTCTCTCCTGCTAAGAGGAGAGACAGAATAGATAGATCTTTTTTTTTAATTTTTGTAATGACAAATTTTTGTAATGATTTACTGACCCGTTTAACAGCATCCACATCATTGGCACTGCCCAGACAGCCCAGCGCTTCAGAGCGCTGTTCAAAAAACTGCCCCAAAGACAGCCGCAGGTAGCTTTGGTCTCCCTGCTCAAACACTGAGGAGACCTGGGACGCCCTCATCAGGACGTGGCCACTGGTGGGGATTTTCCAAGATGAATCACTGTTAAAGGTGCTGTTGCTGCTGACTGGTTCAATCTTCTCCTCCTGTGTGAACCGCAATACTTACAATTAACCACAAGAGGCCATGCTTTAACAAAAAACTAGCTGAGGGTTTAAGGCATCTGTTCTCCCTATTTATTATCTCTGCCAAGGAGGTTATGGTTTTGCCAGACATCACTCTTCCGGCGTTTATTTGGTAACAGTATTACTAAAATAAGTTACAGATGAATTTTGATGAAAATTTCATCAAAGGTGTATCTTGGCCCATCCTACAGCTGATAAAATGCTGGTGGCCAAAGATCAAGGTTACTGAAAGGTCACAAAATAAGTTTGTTGGCTAAATCTCCAGACAGAATTAATAGACAAGTCCACCTGGTATCATTTTATAAATGACAGCAACGACTGCAAAGGAGAAATTTTCTGGATTTCAAAATCAATATCATGTGTTAAATATCAGCTCGTGTCAACAACATAAGCTCTTATTTTGCACCAAATGACTTGTGACCTTAAAAAATTAATAAATAAGTCGGAACTGCGCGAAACACAAACTAATACCACATTCTATTAGAAAGCTGAAATCTGAGCTCGCAGAAAAAAAGTCTGACCTTGAAAGATCAAGGTCACCATAGAATAGATAATTATAGACAATAGAAGAGCATGTTTTTGGGAATTTAGCTATGTTGGCAAAGGTTTGCATTTTGATTGCTAGTTTAAGTATTGATCTGATTATGACAAACAATTTAATCTAAGTTATTTTTAGCATGTGGCGATGAAGGTAATGAATTTTATTTATTCTACAATGTCTTCTGACGTGACTCAGTGGGCCCATGATAGAATCATCATTTTTCTGAGTAGAAGAGGAGAACAAGGACTGCTGTAGACCTGCATGAATTGATGTTCCTTCTCAAATTCCTCTTGATCCTTAAGTATCTTTTCCATAGCATCATCTGCAAAGGAGGAAGATTGTTTATTTATTTACAGTATTTTACACGAAAAGAAAGACTAGAGGTGAACAGACCATGACAATAGTGATGGATGTGGTACGTACTAGAAGAAACAAAGTCCTCAGTCTGAAACTGGCCAGTGTTCTCTGATGTCTTCCCATCAACCTCTTTCTCAAAAGAGGAGTAATATGCCAGGTCTGTCACCCACTGACCTTCTTCATTCTGGTACACCACATTATGAGTAGCATTGACACCTGAAGAGGCAAGTTATGCTTTTAACATATTACATACCGCAACAACGTCATTACATTTGAGTATTGACGATAAACTTAGTTTATGTGTAATAAAAGATGAAGCCAACCTTGTTGCAACTCCTGCTCCAGGTTGTCTGGACAAAGGTTCCATCCATCATCTGAATCTTCTTGCTCCTGTTGGAAGCTCTGAGAGAAATACTTTGCTTCCAAGGAGGTGGAGAGGGGGTTGTTGTCATCTTCACTGGTATTGCCTGAAGTCTCTGCACCAGCCACATCACCACACGGTCCACCCCTGAAGCCTAAGGAAGGCCTGGCACCATCGAGCTCATCTATTCCTTCATCATTATCATCATCATTATCATCATCGTCATCACAATCCGCTTGTTCACCACCGAATTCTGGGAGCAGAACCTGAGAGAAGCAGGTCAAAACAGTGTATCTTATTTGCCTAATAATTAAAATTTGTTCTAGAACTGTCTTATACGCAAGTTTATTCTGAAATGTGACATGTGTTGTGTTTTGTACTTGAGTGCCTTAAAGGTAGGACACAGTAAGGTTTACCGAGTTCTGAGCTCTTCTCAGTGCCGCTCCAGTCCTCAAGTAGACTGAATCCAATAGACAGTCAACAGTGGGCCCTGACTCTGTACTCTCCATAGCATCCTGCCATTCAAATAAGAATCACATCAACAGCACCTTCATTTTACTACAATTTTAGCTATGCAGCCTTTATTTAATTACAAAGTACTCACTGAACTTTAGCACCTGAATCTGTTTATGCAACCATTAAGTGATTCATTTCCTCAAAGCACACAAGCGGCAAAAGCATAGAGTGTTTTCTTTACACCAAAATGAACTAAAATTAGTCCCTTGCAGTCGCACGTCTCCACAGCAGAGGCCATGTTGACTGAAAAATGTAAAACACTTCTGTCATTTTTGAAAGTTTAGAACAATGAAATCCATGATGAAACGATAAGGACGACTGTCACTAACCACATGTAGACACATCACAGGGGAATATTTCCAAGCATGTGGCCCTCATCTATGATCTTGACCGCATCAGTGCATCTCGCTATCTGGGTACTGATAGCATGTGGCAAGTTAAAATTCTTCTTCCCTGCTCTAAAACAGTAGCTGTGAGTGGCAGCACAGCACAAACTTTCTGTGTTGGAATTTAGAGCAGCGAAAAAGAATTGATATCCGGTATTAACGTTAAGCACAGTTAATAGAGCTGGGCAGTAGCAAGGTTGTGTTTATATGGTATCCGACTGTGAAATTCTGATACCACATACCATTCATCTACAGTGATACTCAGAAAATAAATAAATATCTAAGAAAGTCACCAGCCTGTGCCATGCATCTGTACTTACCAATGCCTCCTGTCGGTCCAGGACCATGCTCCAGTTTACAGCAGAAAGCCTTTGAGTTCCTGATGATGCCCCCAAAGAGGAGCTGCTCTCTCCTGTTCCTACAGGACCCACACGGTCACCCATCTGCAACAGTGCAAATGTGAAAATCAAAAAAAAAATTCTTTATGAACAACAAACTACAACAGCTAAGAAACAAAACTTAGTAGCCAAGATGCATCCTTGCCCCAAAAATAAAAAACAGACAAAAAATTATTAATTTCACCATTGTTTGTCTCATTTTTACCTCAGCATGTCTAGAAAGGCTGTTCCTTCCATATCCTGGCAGGTTACATGCATCTCTGTCCTCATCTTCCCCGACAGCACTGCTACCCACAATTCCCAACCCACGCAAGACATCGTAAGTGGTCTGGACGTTAGTTGTTGGGAGAGGAATGGTTGACACTCCACCATCATTTCCACTTTCTTCACTCCCACTGCTCCCATCCCCACCTCCTCCATCGCCTGGTGTTACACAGTGGCACAACAAACACCAAAGTTAGTGTTGATTGAAAACTACCCAGAATCAGCTGCTCCTTAAATGCATGCGTTCATCAATCATATACCCATTCACACTGAAATATAAAATAAATAAAAAATGAGGAAAAACAGCCTAGAGAAAACAAACAAAATCTAGACAGCACTCAGAGACTCAGAAACATACCCTCCTTTTGCATATAACTGTCTCTGGTGACCTTTACCCTTTAACCTTTCAAGGTCAGATTCATTCTGGAGTTATTTTCAAAAATGTTTTTAAAACTTTCAATGATCTTGACTTTTGACAATAAAAGTAAATCATCTGTATCCAGTACTATCAGCTACAAAATGACACCAGCTGGACATCTCTGTTAATTCTATCTGGAGTAAAGGCCAAAAAACTTGCTTTGTGAGTTTTCAGTGACTTTAACCTATGGTTACCAAATTCTGATACACTAGATGGGTGAAGAAAGACCTTTGATGAAGATCAAAATCCATCCGGAACTTTTTGAGTTACCCTGTTAAATAAACCGATACTAAATGTCAGCAAAAACATAACTTCTCCTTGGTGTAGGTAATAAAAAAAAACAGTGTGAAGGACAAGGATACAGCACCTGTGACAGGGGGGTTAATGACTTGTCCTTCAGCAGACCGTCTGTGTTCAATCCCAGATAGAGACGGACCACCGCGACCACTGGACACCTCCTCATCAGAACTGCCTCCCTCTAAGCCTGGCCTGAAACTGGGACGATTACTCTCTCCAACCTGTACAAACGTATGGAAACATAGAAAAAAAACCTGTTGTACAACACATTTTTACAAGTATGATGGAGCTACTTAACACTATGCTTTTATAGGGTAATATTGATGATTACATTTGCTGATTTAAAGGAAAAAAATAATTTTCATTTCTGACCAGTTGTCTGGAGGTGCTGGGCAGTAGCTGTGTCCTGGGAGCACTGTGGTTTCTTCTGGCAGCCTGTAGCTCATCTTCAGTGTCTTCATCACTCGCAGGACAGGAATCCATACCAGTGGCAGCAAGACGCACATCCGGCATCCGGAAGTCCCCCTTAAGAAAAAAATATGAAGATATCGAAAGACATTACAATAAGCAGAGAAATGGAAAATTAATTCTACAGGGAAATCATTTTGACACTAATAGAGTAGGAGTGTCACGCCCCCAATTTCCAGGTGATATTTACAAAGGGACATGGACACGAGGTGCTGACCTGATTGTAATCATCAAGGAAGTGGTATCTATACTGTTCTGGCTCTGTAGAGCTCGGATTTGATAGGTCATCAGCAGTGGCCAGCATTCCCTATGAAGACAGAAAGACATTAATGGGAACACTGATTGAAAGTTGAATTAAGAGTAACTTTAAACCATAAAGCTAACTAATGCTGCTAAACTAGTGAAGTAGACAGAGGTTCAAAGAGAGCACAATCTTACTGTGGCAGGAATCTCCTGGCCCTCCACCCTGCCTCTCTGCATGGCAGGAGGCACTAGCTTATTGAAGTACAGCTCCAGCTCGTCATCAGGTAGGTCATTGGAATCAATGTCATCGTCTACAAATCAAACACGTTCTAGGTTTATTTTTCTGCAATTTATCTATCAAGGAAATACAAAGTCTACAAAGTATGAAAAATTGCAGGAATTAAAAAAAAACAAAAAACACCTGTGATGTCACTGTTCATACTGTCCACAGACATGAGCTTCTCATTTGCCAGGAAGCTCGAGTTACTGCAGCTGAAATGGTCACTGTCCACACCCTCGCTGTGCACACCGTCCTCCTCTGCAGTAGCTGGTAAAGATTGAGTCTGCATGGATTGCACAAGAAAAGGCAACATAATGGAAGGTATCCGATCAGTTTAGTACTAATTAAAGACATTAATGCAAAAACTGCTTGAAAAATGAATCAACTTGTTATTCCTCATACGTATTATCTAAGGAACTACTGGGAAAACATGGCATAAAAGAGTTCAGATTAGGCCATTCTGGATTAAAATACAAATAAAACGATCAACTGTTCTTCCATCCGTAGAAAGAGCCGCCAATACCTTTGCATCTGCATTATCTTTATGTCCAAACAGGGCAAACGTCAGAAGGCCTGTTGACATTTCTGACAAAGGAAACAGAAAAACAAGAGTCATAAAGTCGATTGCTGTCTTCATTCTAGAGTTACTTCTTCAGAAAGCACAAATGTCCATGTAGGGCTCCAGACTATTTTTTTTTTACTTAATGTACACACACACCTTAAATCAACCTGCAATGCACTCATTCACCCACCCCCAATTTTAACTGCGATGCTGACGACACGGTCTCAGAAAATGGTAACAAACAAACCTCATATTCAACGATGGGAACATAGCTCAACAGATGCTAGATGAGTTTTACCTGTTCCAAATTCTGTGGGCCGGCCGTGGACTGAGCCCATCCGTGAGGGAGGAAGCCCCACTGTGGAGCTTTGGATTCTGGATGCACTCTCATCCAGATTAATCTTGACAAGCATGTCTGAAAGACGGTGGGCAGCAATGAAGTCATCCGCATTGTCCCTGTAATGCAGGTGTGGAAAAATTAGGACTATGTAAAAGCATATAGGTATGAGCAGGGACAAAGGAATGTGGAAGAAGAAGGTAAAGATTAAAAAATGTCAACATTATGTATCTACACAATTTATTCATTCAGACCATACAATGAATGGACAAGGCAGAACAAAATTATGCTGCAACATATGTTGCATGGTTGTACTGAACAGCAGCCACTAGGGTGAGGAGCAGAGGACTCGGCACACAGGCCTGCAGGGAACCAGTGTGGGGTCCGTCAGTCAAGGGAGTCCAATATCCAGCTATACAGGGTGGCGCTTAGGCCCAGTGAAACCCATTTGCTTACTAGACCTGCTGCATTATTGTGTTCAAAGCTAAACTAAAGTCGATAAAGAACATTCACATGAGTGTTAGTCTAATCCAGATGAGTCAGGGTCAGATGGAGAGCAGAGAATATGGCATCCCCAACAGAGGGTCTAGGCCAGTGGGCAAACTGGAACGGGTTGAAGGAGAGGGGTAGCACTTAGGTTACATGGTACTTCACCAGTCTTTTAAAGCACTTTATTATGATGGACGCTGAGTGCTACAGAGTGATAACAGGTAACAGTGGGTATTTTTAGCAATGTAATGACCGTGGGGATTCTGCAGAAAGATGAAAAACAGCCTTGCTCAGTGAAGTGTTAAATATATCCGTGTGGACAGGGGCCATGAGATCAGCACACTCTTTGAATACACAGTAGTCAGGAATGTTGCCACGATGATATATTTAAAAGACACTAAATTTACAAAATATAAAATGTACACATACATTATATCTTGTAGGATAGTTTATGCTTTTAGATGAAAATCTCCTTTAAATACTGTTAAGCAAACCAACAAGCACTGCAATTCAGCAAAACAGCATCTAGAAAACAATTCCAGGACTTCAGAGAGCAAAGCTGCAAAACAATATTTGCACTGTTACATGTTTGTACTCACAAGTCATCTTTGAAGCTAAGAGCAAAATTGGGCTGTTCTCCAACAGCTGACTGCGAGTTAACCACCTGCTGCTTTCTGCCCTCCAGATACGACGCCTCAACTGTATCTCCTCTGTGAAGCAAGAGCACAAATCACTTCTGATCAGCTCTGCATCATGGCTACAACTATTAAATTAAATCTAGTAGCAGAATACGGATTTAGTACTAACATCCTTGGCACTGTTTCTGTAATTTTTTTGTTGCAATTGCTCAATATTACTGCCCATTTCTTGCCTATTATGCATCCCTCCTTATCTGACAAGCCTCCCAAAACTGGGATTAAATAGTGCCTTCACTCTACTCTAACCGATAGAGAGATAGAAATGGCCTGATTTAGTGTGAGTGTTTCAACAACAAGTCACATCTGTGGAAAGGCGCAGCATGATCCCACCTGTTGTCAGAGCCAGGTCTAATTTTAGCCACTGTAGAGGCTGCCACTGGAAGTCCTGGGCCTGAACCCAATGTCACATTCCCCAGTGTAGCACGGCCACTGGTGCTGTCCAGGGACTTGCAAAGGAAGCTGGGAAAGGCTTCATCTTCCAACTTGTAAAAGCTGTCTGCCATGTTTCTAAGGGGAGAAGGTTAACAGCCAAATGTGGCTTCACTTCAGTTCATGTAAAGACTATCTGTGGTATCTACGAAGAATAATCAGGAGACATAAATAGCGGGATAGCAGGACATAAAACAAAACTCAAAAGATATCCACATAGAAATGCAAACCTTAATGTGTATTGGTTAAGATTGGACAACATTAATAATGTGCCGATACCCAACTTAAACAATGAAAACCAACAAAGATGGTTGTTTGAGCTATGAATAAATGGTATTCATTCAATATCCTGGTGTATTTGTTTCACAGCCATACAATACATAAGCTAAAGTAAATTTGATTTATTAATTTCAATTAAGTAAAATGAAAAAAAAACACAGTTAACAGCAGATGAATACCTGCAAAAAGCTTTTATATATTTCAATTATAAACACTTAACTATGTCAGTTTACATGTATGAAACAGGTAGGAAGGAAATTATTTAATCTCACCCCTTTATTCACTAGTAAATTATCAGTGATTTATTTCCCCTTAAGATTATTCAAAAATCAATACCTCTAATACAATTGTTCATATACAAAAATATAAATGGACTCATATACCCATATACATACAGTATATACTCATACACATTCGGATCCATATTAATCTATGTCAACCCCTGGTGAGAATCAAAGCTTTTCTTCATTCCTGTACCTCTTGAAAATGATATCTTGATACCTGTTTTTAACCTGAATCATGTTTGGACACTGATTAAAACTCCACATTCAGTCTGTTCCACATTTTCACTCCACAAACTGAAATACAAACACTTTTCGTGGTCGCACGAACATTTCGTGTTAACTTTCCCTTCAAATCTTGACACCCTCTTTCTTTTAAAGAACATTTTCTTAATATGTCGCTGTAGCAGATTATTCTTTGCTGAATTTAAACAGTATTTGAGTGAGATAGTCTCCAAAACCGCTCTCGAGCATTAACTCAGCTAGTTAGCGTAAAGTTAGCTACCTGCTAAAAACAAGTGGTTGACAAACTCGCGACAACTCTCAGCGTTTTAGTTCTCTTCACCGCCATCCTTGTTTATTAAGTTACAGGAAAGTTTTGACTTACCATTCCACAGAACACGAACCATAGATAACTTTAAACCTGCTTTTGCTAACGTAGTTTTTTTTTTTTTTTTTAGGACTGGTCCATAACAATTATAACATAAACGTTAGTTATACCTCAACACACATTCAGAGCCACAGAAGCGGGCCCCGGTTCCGCCTCAGCTCGAGTCGTACCTCTATAAACCGGTGGAGACAGCGTGCATGTGAGCTCCAAAGGTAACTTTCCAAAAGTTTGTCATAATTGCAATAACAAAAACCAATCCCACAGTTTAACAGTTCGGAGGACCACACAACGCCCGGACTCCACAGGAAGCCCGCGTTAAGTGTCATGTCAGCTGGGCGGGACTTCGGCGATTCAGAGCGCTCTGATTGGACAATAAATCTGAGCGGAAGGAAATGGCCACTCACGGTTGGCTGTGCTTCGTGTCACTGCGCCACTCACGGTTGGCTGTGCTTCGTGTCAATCTATTGAACCTGCGAGGCATGAATGTATCTTGAGGATACATCTGATCGAGCGTCTGTTCTCAGACGGTGAATGGGAAACATGTGATCGTAATGTGAATAATTACGAAATTCACCGTTTAACTCTACATTTCACTTTAATTCGTTAAATCAAACACTGAGCATACAAATGCGTTTAAAAGATAAGTAAATTCAAACTAGAAAATGCACTTGGATACATTGCTAAAATAAAACTCCTGAATTTGCTGAAATGCAAAAAGGGAAAAGAAGAGCCAGAAAAGTCACAAAATAATATGCAAGTTAAAATGTTACAGTGGCAGCACTGTTTTGAAGCTTAAAGGTGAAATTCAGTGTTCTAAAAAACTGTAACATAAATACTGCTGTCAAAATGAAAGATCAAAATAAATGTCTTTTATGGTACATAAAAAGATTCAACCCATCATAAAAGAAACCCACAGGTCACAGCAGCACAGAAATGTAGTGGACCTGATAAAATATTTTAAAAATACGATAACCATAATGTGGATGCAGATTTCTCCAGTTAAAGTGAATCAAAGCTATAAAACCAAAGTACAGAATGATGGTCACTGGGCAAGCGGAGGCTTTATTTTACCATGTGTTCAGCCGAGCAGCTGCAAAGATGCTTTGGTTTGCAGGCAGCTGCGATCAAATGCATTCCAGTTACTCAGACGCATCTCAAGTGAGCAAGAAATTACATTTTATCCTCTTTATTAATTATATATCCCCTAAAAAGTGGCAGGAGAAATTTATTCACACATTTTCCCCACAGGGAAATCTCTTCTGCTTTCAGTAACAGGAACAGAAATATCAAGCGATTGGTATGGCTCTGTAATGTGCTCTCACGTTTCAGCAGGCTACTATCATGTTAGATTCTGAAGGCAGCTGTTCAAAATTTGAATTACATGAGCCCAATTCAATCAGCCATTTCATACATTTCAGAGTGTCACTCATTAACTGTATACAATAATTGTGATTTCCAGACCCGAAAAAGCATCCCTGACCAACAACATAAATGTGACAATGAATCATGTGCTATTCTTATTGTGGAGCTGTCTCACACGATAAGGAGTCATTGGTGAATAGATGCTGCCAGTTTGTGAAGGAAACGGTCAACAACAAAAAAAACAACTTTTAATATCTTTAATATCGAGAGTTACTGCAGGCACTGATGGCTGAGGTTGTCAGCGTCTTTCAGGAAAGAACAGAAACATTGCGTCAGCATTGTTTCATGCAAAACAAGACATGGATGTGCGTTTGACGACACATTCCATCGGCCTAAACCACTAAAAAAGTGTTTATATTCACAATAATTAGATACATTTTTCTCAGAATTGACTTTCTGGGTTCAAAGCACCTTGCAATTAATTTTATTTAGGGAGAGAAAACAGAAGAAAACATTAGAAATGAACGGCAACATGTCCCTTCCTATTTGAACTAAAGGATCTAGTTACTGCCCCTCAGCCTCGGGTAAGGACAGCAGCGCTTGTGAGGACAGTCTGTATGGAAGGGCCTGTTGCTGCGGCTGAATGGGCTCCGCATCGCAGGGCTCTATGAGGGAGGAAGGAGGCAGCAGGTGACCATACCTGGTCCCCGCACGGGGAGAATCCAGAGACGGAAAGAAATACCTGAGGTGATGGGAAAATAGACGACAACAACACAGACAGGAAGGGGGCGGTGGTATACACGGGGAACACATGAAAGAAGTAGAAATGAGAGGAGAAAGGATGTGCGCTCTAGAGACAGAAGGGAGAGGAGAATGGCAGATAAAGCAGTGACAGAGCCTCATTTTGTGTTTGTGCAATGTCGCTCAAAAGTCAGCAATGTTTGAATTAAATAAAAAACAGAAACATGCAGTTTATGTGACAAAACAAAGGAGTTCCAGACAAGTTACAGACTCACATGCCGGATTAACACACAAGGGCAAACAAAGTAGCTGATGCAGAGGAGACATTAGTAATATGCAGGATGTTGGTATATCTTTGGAGAGGTCGGCTGCCGCAGGGGAGGGGCAAAGGGAGCTCTCCTGCCATTCCTGCATGCAACGAGCAGCACAACAGCACATTACTCCGTAAAACCCCTCTTTGTGTCTGCTAGGAACTGGAAGACAAGTAAATTGCTGCAAAAGTAAATATACATAAGACATTTGGTGACTAAAAAGGGTTTGGTCACAAAGTTAATAATCAGTGCTAAGGCCGTACTGAATTAGTATTATCATTACCCCCTAAAATTTTCAATCCTTGTTATTTATTTAACTAAATGATACTTATTTTAAAATGTTCTTTAATTGATGAAACACATTAATTTCATCATCAAAAGGAAAGGTTAAATAAAGGCAGTGTACATACTTGATATAAAAGAGTTTGTCGTAATGGAGCAAGCAAATGTAAATGCAGGTATGTTTTGGAATAATTTACTATAATAGAGTCAGAGCCTAAACGAACATTTTGTTAATACTGTAACCGAAATGAAAGTTATGGTGCTGTTAGAAAGCCCCATTCATTTAATATCTTGTGAATTCATTTGGATTCTTTTGATTCAATGCAGCCCTGTACAGTACATTTGTGTTACACATGACTCAAAAACTCGGTCAAAAACAACAAATGATATACGGAGGTTGTGTTAATTTAGAGGTTGTTAATCTGAACATAAATACAGCCATAAAACAGCTTTGATAAAACCAGTGTTGGCCCATTTTTAGCCTCTTTTTCTTTTTAATAATCCAAAATTTAAAACAGGCTAATAACATTTATGGCCACTGTGGTTACAATTAATAGTTACTGGTAATATTTTAAATTTGTAGGCTACAAGTAATGATTATTGATAGATTTATCTATAGGTTATTTTCACAATATCTTAATATATAAATACCAGAAAAATGTAATTTGCAAGAGAATTGCTTATTTTTTTTCCCCAAACCAAAACAGCTCAAAACCTAAACACTCGTCATTCATTCTCATAAAGGACAAAGCAGCAGATCCTTACATTTAGGAAGCTAGAACCGGCAATTTCTTCTTTTTTTTTTTTTTTTTCCAAGGGACTAATTAAACACCAGTTAATTTATCAACTCATCTTCACTCCTTTCACACAGCAGTCTGTCCTTAAAGTACAATGTAGGAGCCGTGAATGAAATTCAAGAGGTAATGAATTTGCCTATTAAGGGCTAAATGTTCCTGCACATTATAATATTTTAATGATTTTCGATAAAGTTGTCTGACAGCCAGTTAGATAATGCTTTTTTTTTCTCCTTTGTTTCCTGAGGTTGCTAAATTTATTGGCAAAATGTAAAAACTTTCTGCAATTTGCAATTAACAAATCAAACAAGAATAATCTAAATAGCTCAATCAGTGGTTTCTCCAAATTAAACACACCACAAATGACAAAATCACTAATCAGGTGTTGCCTCAAGCACACCTGATACAGCTGATCATGAGCTTCATTGGTAGCATCAAATGTGCATCAGAAAGTCCTTACCTGGACTGGGGGGTTGTCAACAGTGGCGTTGACTACGTGTCAAAAAGAACAGGACTCAGAAAACAAATGCACTGAATGTTCCAAGACTTGCATAGTTTGCAAGTTAAAGGAACACTTGTAGCACTACATTGACATGACTGAAAGAAGAAGCTATCAACAGCTGTCACCAGCTTCCTGGGGGGGGGCAGGTGGTAAAAAAAAGACCTGGTGGCAGCAGACACTGAGGTTTCAGCCTGCACAGTAAGGAGCATACTAAACACCGAAGGTCTCCATATCCAAACTCCATGATGACCCAAAAGCACAAGAAAAATCAGCTCCAAAATGCTCAAACACATAAATAGGCCACAGAAGTTTGGGGATTCTGTTGAAACAAAGCTGGAACTTTACAGAACTCTGGATCAGCTGCATGTCTGGGAGAGGAAGAAAAGTACACCCTGTCTTGGTGATTCTCTGGGGCTGCTTTGCTTCCTCGGGCACTGGAAACCTGCAGCATTTGGAGGCCAACATGGATTGAATCAAGTCAGCGAAAACGTCATGCAGATTGTGAGGAAGCTGAAACTTAGGCATCATTGCACCTTCCAAAAGGACAATGATTTGAGTGTACTTCATACTCCACCACCAAGGCTTCTACAGTGGCCACAGTCACCTGACTTCAACCCCATTAAAGATCTCTGGTGGGATTTGAAGAAGATGGCTGCAGCACCCTATCCCAACAATATTAGATAACGGGGTGACGTTAACCATCATGAATGAGCCAAAAACGCAGCCAGAAGCTGCTGTCTGTGCATCATGTTTGCAGCAGGTCATAACAACAAAAGATGCTCTAATAAGTACTAAAGATGCTTGTCATGAAGGGGTTGACTAGAGACAGCAGTAGTCATTAAATGCGGCATCGTACGTTGAATCCGGAGAAAGCACTTGAAAATATTACAGTATGTGAATGATTCTTGTTTCTTACAAATAGCAGACAATTTATAAATTTTGCCAACAAAATTGAATTTGCAAGGGTTTGGATAACTTTGAGGCTACTGAAACAAACCCCTGAGGGTACAGAGCTAAGAAATGGGGAGTTTTATTTCTAATCAACTTAGAAAAAAAAAAAGTAGGAAGGTATGTTGTATAATCTCATTTTTCAGAAGTTAGTCCCACTTTAAAGCCATAAACATCACCGGCTGTATTCACACCCAAACTGTATGTTTAAACTGTTACGTGATGTTATTGCAGTTGGTTAATGAGGTTCTTTCAAACTGTCCTGCTCAGCAAAGAGTTTGGCAACGCTCGCTCAAGATTACATTCAAATGGAAATGAAAAAATACATTTTTTACCAAATTACTAAAGTTTTGGATTAATTGCTCATCTTTTGAATGACTTGGATATAATAATGCTGCATACATGCACAGTTGCTCTGCTCTAACAGCTCTAGCATGTGAAATAATGGTCATATATCAAATTTACATAAACAAGTTTATTTACTTTTTATACCAAATAGAAATTTAGCCCCTAATACTTACAATGCAACGTGGAAACCACTTTTAACATGCATCAGTACAAATCTAAAGGTGATCACAAAAAAATCGCCGCAACACATCCAGCTCCACAGGCTCGGTGCTGACAACCTGAAGCTGGGAGCCAAGCTCTTTGCTCTCTGCATCAGTGCAGACCAGAAGTCTGTCAGTGAGCAGCGGCGGTCCGAGTCAGTGTGAGGCGTGGTAAGTCGTCAGTTCTGACTGGCTCGGGTTGGGGCTGGGTGAGAGGCGGCGGACGCACCACGCCACCTACCTTCCAGCAGACATCCCATTCAGGGCGTTCTGAGAGGTGTGAATGGAGGAGCCCACGATGGTGCTCATGGCTGTGGGCTGACCGGACGAGCCGGTGAGCGGACTGCCGTCTCCCTTCAGGATGCCTGTGCACTTCCAGTTGTCCATGTAGTTCGCTGCAGAGGGAACCAACAGGTCAACAAGTCAGTCATTCATTCATTCATAACTAAAAGGCATCGCTGCATGTTGCACTTTAAAGAAGGACTGGGAGCTTTCAGGGTATAATAATATGATTTAGAAAAACGTGATTTTTTTTTTTTTACATATCTACATGTAAGAGACTTTTCTATAAAAGAAACAGAGCGATCCCTCCATGGAAGTGAATGGTGTGATTCAAATTATAGTGAGTTCACACAAAGAAATTAGAATTTTATCTGCTCTATATGAAAAATGTATTACAAATAAACAGTAAATATATTTAAAAAAAAAAAAAAATGGAAGTCAGAGTTCAGCAAAAAAATATTGATTCATTATTTTGTAACAGAAGGCCAAGATTAACAACTTGGGAAAAAAATTTGCATACTGGAGAGAATGTGGAGTAGTTAATGCAAGACAATGCATGTATTTTGGAAATGCCATAAAATAGAACTGTTTTGGAAAAACTACAAGACCATGCAGACCACCCCCCCACCCAAAAAAACAGTTATTACATCCATGTGAGCAGATTGACACTATCTGTAATTTTAATTGTACTATCATAAATGTATGAATAAGTGTAGATTTCTAGTTAAAATATTGTAGATATCTAGTAAGGAGGTAATCAAGAAAATTGGTTTTAGTGGATCTTCATGAAAGGGAACAATGAAAGACTACAAGAAACACAGTGAAGTACACGAAAACTATTTGACTGATTTAAATGGTGAAAATGTACTGTACTGTTGTTTGCAAGTTTTTACAGTTTTATTTTTGTTCAGATTTTGTGTGTAAAAAATAAAACCCTTTAAAAAAAAAAAAAAGATCAACT